>JAQFYZ010000298.1:0-50066 GCA_034695085.1 Cylindroiulus punctatus
ATGACGTCTTTTTGAAAAACCGACCAAAAAAGGACGTCCTACGACGTCTTTTTTTGGTCGGTGTGCTACCTGGGTCAGTACCCTGCTGGCAGTTAGCTAGGACAGTCGTGTGTTGGGACCTGCACTATGCATCCGAATGGGCTTGCGGCTCCATGAATGGATTGGAGTGTGATTTTGTCTATCACCTCTGTGGTTTCTTTTAAAAATTCTCTCGATCCACCAGTATAGAATTTTCCATTGAAGCAAATATAAAAATAGGATTCATAAGAGCCTCCCGTCTTGATCACAGAGAATCCCATCAGAGACGCTTGATCATTTACAAAGAAACATCACAGCTCTACGCTGAACTATGTGGAGCTCATCTTTGGGCTTGTTCTGAAAAGCTTCCACTAGTCAGTAGCTTCATTTGATGATTCCCTCCACCAAATTAAACTTTGCCAGTAAAGTAGTTTTTAAAAAGATCGTACTTAAAGAATATGTTTATAATGTATTGTCTAAGTCTTGATCGTTGCAAAGAGTACTCGTATTTTATTATGCTTTAATAAACACTTACTTACAGGGGCTCTTGGTTAACTGGGAAATAGAACGAACAATTTGGGACTACACGTTTGGCCGAGACGTATTTAACGTCAGTTGTGGCGATACTTGCATGGTCATCACTCAGCCCCTGTTCAGCTTCACTTCAATTATGGAAGGGATGAACGAAATGTTCTTCGAGGAGTATCAGTTTGACTCGCTATTACAAACAAATGGTGAGTCCATTTGGTGTACCATCATATTACATGTGTGGGTGGTTGTAAATTGATGATCCATGTTTTTTGCGAATATAGCTACCACTCTCAGTGCACATCACTTCCAAAAAACCAATGAAAACGAACTTTGTTGTCTCATTGTTGATGCCGGATTTTCCTTCACTCACGTAACTCCTTACTGCAAAGGGAAGAAGCTAAAAAACGTTATTCGGAGGATAGATGTGGGGGGAAAACTGCTGACCAACCATTTAAAGGACATCATTTCATATAGGCAAAGCAAAGGTGTCTAAATCGGGGGTTTCTGCAACACACAAAGCCCCAATTAATCCGTATGGACCAAACTTTTCTTTAGGCAGTTACACGTTATGGACGAAACCTACGTGATGAATCAGGTCAAAGAAGACGTGTGCTACGTATCCACCGAGTTTAACAAAGACATGGAAATTGCCAAATTGAAGGGAAAAGAAAATACGATAGCGAGGGACTATGTGTTGCCAGACTATACAGTAATCAAAAGGGGCTACGTTAAAACTCCTGATGAATCTACTGGAAGGCCAAACGCAAGCGAGCAAGTATGTGTTATATTCTGGCAGAAAGTTTGAAATCACTTTAGAAAATTATAATGATGTTTCCCATGCAGATAATACGCATGAACAACGAAAGGTTTACGGTCCCTGAACTGCTTTTTCATCCGTCTGATGTTGGAATACAGCAAATGGGAATTTCAGAAACTATTATTCATACCATAGAAGCTTCTCCCGAAGAGATGCGACCTCATTTCTATAAGAATATCATCTTGACTGGAGGAAGCAGTCTATTTCCTGGTTTTAAGGATAGGATGTAAGTTTTCCATCTCAAAGCTTGTTTTTTGTTTGATGTTTCTGAATACGAGCATACTTGCTGAAATAAAATCTATGGTTAGATACCAAGATGTACGTGCAATGGCTCCCGACGAGTTCGAAGTGAATGTAAAACTACCGAAAAGGTAAGTAAATTCTGTTTAAGCAACAGATTCATTATACGTTTAGCATTTTAAGTTCGGTTTTACGGCGTATTTTAGCCCTACAACATACGCTTGGGAAGGTGGAGTTCTACTCAGCAAAAATGCGGAATTTAAAAAATTGTTAGTGACCAAAAAGGAATACGACGAATATGGACATAATATCTGTGCAGAAAAATTCGATGTGTAATAAATTTTAATGAACGTGAATGTACACAACAAGGTTAACAAAGAGTGACTGGTAATAAAAATGTCCAATTAAAGTAAGGAAATTGGGAGTGCACTAGTAAGTTATGCAATTTTCATGAACAAAGAAAATCAATTAGTTACTCTTTCTAGATAAACTGATGGATATGGGAAGGGGGAAATTGAAACTTAAACAAGGGTAAAAGGCCTTGTCGAAAGGCTCATTTTGTGACAGCCAAAAGCAAAGATTTGGAGGTATCATGCAACTCTTGAGAAATTCGTATATTACATTAACTATGTGATCTGTGTACATGTTTTCTAGAAACCTCAGCTGGGATATAATGAAATAAAAAAAACATGTACGCATCACATATTTCGTCAAGTTGATGAGTTTATCGAAGGTTGCATGCTCTTTTTCGCTAATTTCTCTAAATCTTTGATCTTGGCGGTCGAAAAATCTGTCAACTTCAGCAAAGTTTGTTTTTAACTAGTAACGCGTTAGTCTTCAGAATTGAAGTCAAATACTCCGTCTAAGTCAAACCATCTCAAATTCTCTTCGCTTTTCTTCTTCTTTTCGCTCCAAAACGTTTTTCGCTCTCCTTGGGTGACCTTAAAAACCTTAGTCATGCCCTTCCTCGGAGTGTCCGGCATTTTGGAATCCATTTTTAGCTTTTAAAAGTTAAAATTCAGTCATATTATTATTCAATTATATCAGCAATGGATTCAGTTTATCTTGGATGTGGATGTCATTTTAAAGTACCTTTTTAGCATTAGGTGTGAACGCAACAGGTTGCCCTCTTGGAGTCGGTTTTGGCTCGCTCAAAGTTGTAACTTGCTTAGGATAAGGCGAGGACTTTCCCATGGATAGCCGGTTCGGTTGACTGCCAGGTGAAGGTCGAAATGAAATTGTGCACGGGGAAACCACCTTCCCTTTCACTGTTTGAGCTGGAATAATTGACTATAAAGCCATGTTATAGGGGATATTAAGATAAGCAATATTATAGTAGAAATTAAAGAGGAGCTAAACTGCTGAATGAATGATTGAAACATTTTTCATCTTTGGCGTGTACATACAACTTCTTCCAGTAGCTGAGCCTTAGACTTATAATATAGCCTTACTTATAATAGTCTTAATAACAGACTTACGTCAATTTCCACACAGTCGGAAGTCGAAATTTCCGATTCGCCAGAGCTTGGAAGTTTGGAAAACGTCACGTGTTTCCTGCTTTCATTAGACGTGGGCGTTTGTTTCAACAAAATACCATGCGGTTCTTCACAGGACCTTGGGGTAGTAACCTGAAAATCGCAATTGAAATGGTGAAATAATAATCCACCAGGTGTGCCCACTGGCAATAGCCTACTGAAAATGCCTTTGCTGGTGTGTGTTTTTGAGAGCAGGCAGGATTAATGATAGTATCAGCTGTGGTGGCACTTCTTTTCAGCTCCGCAATGCACTTGTTCTAAACGTAAAAGTATGTTAAAAACATTTCAGAGTTGTACTTGATACAATATTTGTGAGGGCATTGGGTTCTGCAAATCTCGAGGGAAGCTATGCCTTACTTTGTTAGTCAATTCGTTTTTCAATTCGTTAACCTGGCTCTTTAGGTCAGCGTTCATCTTTTCAATTTCCTCCTAAATTGGAATAATTCATCGGCAATTGCTTGAAAATAATTCTCAGCTATCTCAGTCATTTAATTTCGTAGGTTTCTAAAACCTTTTGGGTCTTCTCATTTTCAATCTGGCGTTTTGTATTCTCCAGGGAAGTTTGAAGTTTCAGAATATCTCTTTGCTGTCACAATATCATTTTAATGATTTATCATCAACAGTAATAATGAAATTTTACATGTTGATCGATCTAGCTTACGGTTTTCCTCAACTCGGCTTCATGCGTTTCATTCGACTTCTCTAGTTGAACTCTAAATAAAGCGATTTCTTTTTCCTTGTCCGAAACGATCCTTTGATTGCTCATCTAGTAAAACACAAAAGCAGGCCCTTCAAATTTGACTTCAGTTGGGATGGCAATAAATGCGTGAAAAGGATACCTTGTAACTTGATAAAGTGGAGAAAAACTCCGCTTTATGAGTCTCACACTTTTCGGTTATTAGTTTGCTTTCCTGTTGTAATTTTTCAACTGTTTCCTGAAGCAACTTAGCCTGAACGAAATCGAAACAATTCGCTTTTAAAATGTGGTCAGAATTTAAAATTACTAAACTTATTTTACTGACTTCGTTTTCCATTTCAAATATTTTTTTGTTTCGTTCATTTAAAGTGGTTTCCAAATGACTAATCTGAAATTTAAATGAAGCGTTTTTATAGTAGAATCGATTTTCAGTATTTTATCATTAGCCATTCAGTCGTTTCAGTATTACGTTTAACTAAAGAAAGTTCATAAGGATTGAAATCGCTTACCTTATTGTTGTCATCATCTGACAGCTGTTTAAATTTGCTATTGAGATTTTGGACTTCATCCATCAAAAATCTTAGTTTTTCACATAAATTTTGGTTTTCGGTGGCATATTCACTTTGTTTTGCATTCAAAATCGTTATCTAAAATAAGTAGTGTCAGTCCATAAAATTGTTAACCCGATTAAGTCGTAACGATAAATTATATCATCTTAATGATAAATTGGACACATGTTAAAATATGAGCCACATTTTAAAATTACTTTTATTTCTTTAAATCTGATAATTATGTTTCAAATACCTGCTTTTCCAACTCATTTGTGTATTGCATTTTTTCAATAATTTCGCATTTCATTGACTTTGCTCGTTTCTGAAGAGTTACAGCATAATGAAGTTTACTTTCCAGTTTGTTTATTCTTGACAATTTCTGCAAATACCAGTTATATAAAAAAATGAAATCCGTAAAGAAATTGTGAGGTTACTAAATTTTCATACAGCCTGATTATCTTGGAGTGTGGTGAGATGCAACTTTTCTGACTCCTCCAATCTCGTTTTCCAGTTTTGTGTTTCAGCTCTGCTTAACAAACGCTAGCATCAGCACATTTCCGATATAAACAAATTTAACGTGAAATCCAAAATTAAAGACTAACATACTCGCAAAGTTTAACGTGCTCTTGCATGTTACTTAGTTGGGTTTCTCCTTGCATATTCTTCATACGGAGTTCCTGTAGCCATTTCATTTTAATGTATTCTAGATGTTGCATAACTTGTTAACAAAAGATATGTAAACTCGATTTGTTACCTGCAATTCGATCTGTTGATTAGTTAACTGATTTTGGCAACTAATGAGTTGTGCTTGGAGAGTTTCCCTTGATTCTTGGATGAGCTGTAGTTCATCATGTAACGTCTTCTTTGATAATCTGTAATTGGGACAAGAATAACTGTTATTTTCTAATGCTTGGTGGTTTTACCATATTCGATCAATTTAAAAATGCTTAATTACTTTTCAGCGTCATAGTCCTTTTGAACTTTTTCATAATCGTTCTTCAATTTGTTGAATTTTTCGGTGTTGTCTTCGATTTCAGATTGCAAGGCTTCAGCTTTGTTCTAAGCAAAATAATTTAAATTAAAACAAATGGGCTAAAATCCTATACAGTCAACACCGGAAATACATGTTCTGATTTTTATACAAGACATGTAATAAATACAGTACTGTAATTAATATCAAATACAGTACTGTAATTAATATCAAATACAGTTGAACAACTAGGAAAAGTAGTTAATGAAGTACATATTGAAAAAACTGCATACCTTAAACTGTTGAAGTGTTTCGTCCTTGTCGCTCATTTGGGAAATGATTAGTTCTTTTTGTCTCAGATCGTTCTTTTTAATTGTAAAAATTAGCTACGTTTTACGAGGAACTACATATCGAAACATACATGTACACATTATTAACCAACCTTTAATTGGTCCACTTGCATGCAAGTGTTTTTGAGTTCCAGGTTTTCAAGTTCAGCAGTTTGTAATTGGGACTTAATATCTTCAAGAATAGTATTTGCAGTAACCTGACAAAAACAACACAGTTGATTAATTTTATAAGCTAGCCTTGTGGCTATAATTGCCAAATAACATACACATGAATCCTGGGTTTCTTTTAACTGCTTATTGGTGTTTGCATTTTCCATTACTAGAGCGTCTGAAATTATCAATTTGATTCATGAATTTAATGCAAAATCAGTGAAAATGAAATACTTACCGAATAAATATATGGATGAACGAAAATCCCAAAGTAGATCAAAAATAATTTATAATAACATTGAATCGAACTTATGTATTGTGAATATATTCTATACAGTACCTTTTTGGAGTTTTAAGTCATCATTTTCATTTTCCAATCTCTGATACTGTTCCGCTAGTGACTCAATTCTATAAAAAGATTTAAAAACAAACTTTACCACGTATAATGATGGGAAGTGTGAAGGCAAGATCAATATGCTACCTGGATATTTTCTCAGCCAAAATGGCATTAGTTTTTTCTATCTCTTCACGAGAATCTTCAATGGCTTTATTAAGCAATTTCTCCAATTGTTCGGTTTTAACATCATTGCTTTGCTTAGCAACAATCATATTATTTAATTCCTCATTATTTTTTTGAATAATCACTTCCTTTTGTTCGAGTGCAGTCTATGTGAAGCACACAAAACATATGCTCAGTTATAGGGTTTACATTATCTACAAATAATGGGAATGCTCAGAAAATATCAAACTTACTTCCAGATCGTTAATTATAGTACTTTTTTGCGTTATATCTTCTGTTTGTTTCATGATGATGTTTTTCTCATGTTCTGCAGAAGCATTGATACGTTATACATTATTAGACCATACAGACCTTACATTTTTATGAACATATACTCTGATTAAACTGCAACTCACCCTTCTCATCTTCTAGAATTACAATCTTATCCTGAAGTAATTTCAATTCTGAAATCATATTTCGGTTTGCACCATCTTTCTCAATCAGTTGATGCTCTAAGTCTTTTAGCTATTCAAAACATTTTATACAGTTACTGCAAGTTTCACTTGGGAAAATTAGAATGCAGCTTCCATGTGATGCAGAACAAATCACCTTATTATCAAGGAGTAGACTTTTCTCTTGGTAGTTAGTTACTAATTGCAATTTTTCTTTCTCCTCGCTTTCCACTGCCAAAAACATCAAACTACGTCAAGTTCCTCTTAATGCAATGCAATTTCAAATGAATTACGTAATAGTACAAACATTGTTTTTTAAATACGTTGCAAGAACTTTCATGCTTCACTTGCAGCTCCTTAAATCCAACTATAAGTGCCTCAATTTCTTGACCTTTTATCTTATGGAACTGTTTGCCTTCATCTCCACTTTTTTCACCTATTATAACGGATCAGAATGAATTACAACTAGATGTTGATTGTCCTACTGTATATTGGAACATTTTTCAGTCAATTTACTATTGACATTTTAAAATGTAGGGTGGCTTTCAAAGCGCTTACAAGTTTTTATCCGCTCATCGAGTTTCATGGTGTATCTTTCAACAGAGTTGTAGAATTCCCATATTTCTTCAACCCTAAATAATAGAAAAAATTTAGATTGCACATTGCACGTCTGAGTTAGGTGCCATTGATGCGAGTTTACGAGAAATTATATGATGATCTGACTAATAAGAAATAATGTATTATACTTTTGAAATATTGATTCTCGGGCCATTCTTCCTTCATTAAGCTTTTGCGATAAGCTTTCATTTTGAAGCTGAAGGTCGACTATGGAGGTTCTCTGAGTGTCAATGGTCATCTGAGCTTCCTTTAAGTTTTTCTCCTTAAATTTCACATAACTCGATTAAGTATACAGTATGCCTGACCATCCCAATACAGTCTGTTATATATACCATTCGCTTTAATTGTACTTCAGTAGATATCTCCCATTGTTGGTATTCCTCGAGATTCACATTAAAAGAGGTCGTCATTGTATCGTTAGACGTCCCAAGCATCTGAATACGATCTGAGTAATTGTCTGCATAATGTAAAACGTATGAGTATAATCCTCGATCAAGTTTGAAATCTAAAGAAATTTATGGGCTATGGGTTGTAAAACTGCACAAAAATATTCAACACCTTCAGATATCACATCCTCAGCGCGATCCGTGATAATTTCCATTGCCTTTATAGATAGAAACAAAGAAATCACTTATTCATACTTAAAACAATTGCGTTGCAAATGGCTGCCTACATGTAGTTGCACAGGTAGACCTGCATGTATTGTGCAAGTTACATGTATTCGGATTTATTGCCACCAAATGCCTAAGTCGAAATCAAAATCACCAATTTTAAACCTTCTTTGATTTGTGCATCAATCTTTTGATCTCCTATTATAATATCAATTTTACTTTTTGTCACTCAGACGTTACCTTGCTCGAATGCTTTCTTTTTTCAAAAATTCGACAAGTTTATACATGTTGCCTACACCACATACTGTAGTTGAATGCAACAAGTTCATTTATTCAAGTCAAGTTCTCTAAACCTCTTAATTTAATATATGTTAGCCAAAACTTGTGCAAATTATCACATGTGCATGTACTGTATATGCATGTTTAAAAAATAGAATGAGAACGCCATTTTCAACGCCATACCCGGCTTGATAATTGACCATCTTGGCAAAATTCCGACATCGTCGCAGTATTCATGTGAACAGTTGTCAAATAACTTGAATGATGAATCAATCGCGGTTGTCCTTTGTGAATTCAACTTTTTTGTCTTCTTCAAGAGAAGTTTTTACAGAAAACGATATTCGCAGGATTCTTTCATATTGGAACGTTCCCGCTCTGTCTAGTGCGCATGCGTGTTGAGTGCTGCGCCGCAAACTATGACCGTACGGAGTCCCATAGATGAAACCGAATTGAACATTCTGTTTGATTCGAATTTTGAATACCGCCATTCGATCACGGTCTCGTGTCTCTTGCCGTTATATGAAGTGTCACAAACTTTCCACAGGCCGCGGGTTTCTTAAAACTTGAAAAGTAAGCTATTTACATCGTTTTAGTATTCTTCATATTGTCCCTTCTGTACTTGACACAAAATTCAGTTGTCATTTGGCAGTGTATCGAACTGATGAATGGATTGGATGCCCACTATGCAAAACATACTATTCACAGCCAGGTTTCAACAAAGTTTTAACAAACACTAAATTTATTTCTTGTCATGTAGAACTTTTGATCTACTAATGTGAAGTACGCCGTTTAGCAATAAACAATAAAGATAAGAAAAATTCGAAATTGCACATTCACATATTCCAATTTCAGTTCTTGCGCGTACAATTTCGAATTTTCCCCATCTTTATTTAATTTTCTATTAATAAACGTATTCTACATGGTGAGAAATAAATTCAGTGTTTGTATTAATTTGTTAAACCCCAGTTGTGTAAAAGGCTTTTTTTTGTATGTTGGGCATCCCCTTTCAAGCAGCCATAAATGAGGAAATGTGTGCATAGTAAGTCCACAACTAATTGATACCATAAATTTTAGGCTTTTCATAATTTTTATTGTTGCGTGTTATACTGCAGCATGCTGTTCAGTGTATGTGATAATTACTAGCCTGACTGTACATGCATGACTTAAAATTTCGGCATCAATGCAATGAGCTGTGGGTTGACCTCTGTGTTGGTGTCAATTCCCCACAGGAAATCCTAAAAAAATGAAATGCATAATTTTAGTTTTCACGAATTTCTACATACTGTATGTTACACATGAACTCTACTGACCATGTGAGCCCATTCTGGACTTCCGGTCTGGTAACTTCCGATGAGATTGGGTAAACTGTAGGCTAAAATGTCCACGTCTGTGGGGTCAGCGAGCAAATCGTTTTGTCCCCAAAACAGCGCTGTTGGTACAGTCACCAAACCAACGTCATAATCTGGAGGTGTGGGCTATCCATTAAAAATACAATGAATTACTCGTTATTAGTTTGTTTGAGAATATTAAAATTATTAACAAACTTCGGTACTTTCCATAGTGACTATACTGGAGCAAGGACTATACTAAATTACACACTCAATTTCATTTGACATTATGAAGCTATTGGAATCTTTGATTACCTGTCCATAGCGATCCTTGTTTTCAGCTGTACCCCAATCACAGTGTCTGAACCTTCCAGCAGTAATTTCCTAAAAAATGTTTAGTTCGATTTTCAGCAGTTATCAATGTTTACTGCTGCATTCGGGACTTTCAAATATTATGTGATCTCATTTTTGTCGTTTACAAACCATACCCCTCATTCATAATGTGGTGATTTATACCCCCTTCGTTCCCTTTAAGATGATGACATAATATTCGATTGCGCTGTAATAAAATGCTTTTTTATACCTGGGCATAATGAATCATAGCCCAAGTGCTGGTTCCTGCAGGTGTGTGAGAGATGTAAACATCCATACGTGTCTGCAAAATGGGGAAATTAAAATTAAATTTGTTTTCTTGAAATCAATGCTGCGAATTAATTTTAAAGCGCCTCACCGTATTTAGCTCTACCAAGTCATATCCGCAAAGCACAAACAGTATGTTTTGGCACAGAATTTCCAAGGTGCTAGAACAGTCTTGAGCGAACCAGCTGATGACACCATCACTGGGCAAGAATTCGCCAGTGCCCAGCATTTGAAGGAGGTACTGCCAAAATAACACACCACACCAGTAATTCTCTGCATACTTAACATAAAGATGATTTTTCAGACAAGCTTACGTTCATTTCATCGGAGAATGGAGCGAGATATTTGATGGGCGATGTGATGTAATTCAGAGTTGCGACGGGTCCCATGGCCAAATAAGTTTTAATCTGAAAACATTATTTATGAAACGAATGAAAAGTTTAGGCTTTGTAACTATTTTTAGATGCCCGTAATACCTAGCTTTATTTCGCTGTATCGTGCTAAGAGATGTAAAATTTTGAATTTTACAAATTCAAAGCATGCAATTTCTCTTATGCAATGAAATACTGATCGAATATGGTTTTTTTTCTTATAAAAGTACTTTTGCACATTCTTTTTTACCATTTTTATGAATTTGGTTTCTCATAAAACTCTGTGAATGGGGCCTCGCATGCATCTTCGTGGTACACTTTTGGACCTCATATATACCCAATAACCCAATGCAATTTAATCATCCATATATAGCTCTAACATGTGCTGACCTTTGCATTATATTCTGTTTTTGTTGACAGCATAGTGAAGGCTGAAGTGGTACCCATAGAGTGACCAACATAATAAAGTTGATCGTAAGCAGTAGCTTGCAAAATGTAATCGATGATAGCCGGAAGGTCAAATTCGCCCATTTGATCCCAACTAAAACAATGAAAATGAATCTGTGAATATGTTTAAAAATGCCATTATGAGTTGGATGGGCCTTTCGTCATATTTACCTGAAATGCCAAAAATCATCATCTTTGTCAGGGTCAAGCGTTGTGTGCTTTCGGCCATAAGTATTTCCTAAAAATCGATAATGAGAATTAAATAATTATAAGTACCATTTTTTGGCTAAATCTAGAAAATATTGTGATGCTTACCCCTAACATTCGTTATCCATACATCGTAACCTTCATCGGCCAAAACAAATCCTGAAATAGTACATCTGGATTAATAAAAATAGCATTAGCTGATAACATTGGGGATTAATATCTTAGTTATTTGTGTTTCAAGTCCTGATATATTTTTAATCGGAGCTTGTCCCAATTTGTCAATTACGATACTGCTGATTCAGATATCATCGCAAAATAGTGATAACTTCTTTTGCAGTTGACCAAGTTTTAGTGCATTCTTGATCGATGGTTTTTACTTTTGAAAATATATTAATAACATTTACTGATTTTTATCGTAATATATGTTACAGCTCTCACCTGTGCTTTGATAAGGGAAATTAAGAACGTAGTCAGCTGAAGAGCAAAGTATCCCATGTTGGAGGATGACAGGTGTTTTGGGTCCTAAGGATGATTTCAGTCCGAAAGGAATTCGATGGATTTCCAAGATGTATCCATCTTCAGTTGTGATAGTGTGAGCTTCAGCAGGATATCCGAAATAGTTAATCATCTCAATCTAGTATAAAATTTAGCAATTTAAAATTTGGTACCAATCCCATTCTAGGATGTATGTCATGTAGTGTTACGAATACGAGAGGTGGAAATTCGGAAAATGAAAAACCCAAATCTGTGCTGCTTACCGTGGACATTGTCATCTCTGGATCCGGATCATCTCTAGGGGCCATTTTGCCATGTTTTGGCAATGCCAGACCTGCAGTACTGCAGATCGCCAAAAAGCTCAACATGTATTTCAGCAACATTCTCTGCTCCCTACCTCAGTCAGGTATGGGCAATATTTTTCAAAGAAAATTTTATTTATGGAGATACTGCGATCTTGATATCGACATAAAAATGTGATAAGATATATCAGTTAATTTCAGGACCATTTATCATTAATGCGTTATTAACCTTTAACTTTCTTGTCGAGAAATTGTTTTCCACCAAACCATTTAATTTAGGCAAATTAAAAACAAACTGATTTGCCAAAATAACAACACAAAAAAATTGTCGGTGAGACAGTGATCGGACACTTTTCAACTCATATTTAAACTTATTATTCAAACACTTCTCCCCATATCTTGTATAATGTAGTTCTTACTACATCTCGCGTGGAATTGTCTTTGAAAACGTAAATACTTTTTCTTAAGTTATTTTGAATTCATTCGTCTCAGAAAAATTTTTCATTTTCTTCTGGTGAAAGCTATTTTATGACAACGCCTTAGCAATATTCTGATGTTAGCGAAATTTTAGTTTTGATGTAGTAGAAACGTTTTTCTACAACCCGTTAGGAATCAAATTCTGTAATATAAGTTTCTATTTGGGGAAAATCCTATGTTTTTCACAGAGCAAATTCTGGCTAACATATGCAATTGGTTTTTGGAGTATAATAATGATGCCAAAGCTCAAGTGGTTATTCCTGTTTATATTTATCTCAGGACACGTGATAGATAATCGGTACAATGTAACACGGTACAGTGAAGCACATATTTTTCATGTTGCAAAATACTCCAATACTCCAGTTATCTGTCGAGATTCATCACATGTATCTGTGGGTAATTTTGATATCTAGTGTTTCGGAGTGTAATCCGATTTCCCTTAAGCATCTTCTAGATTTAAATTGTTTTGCTTTAGTAAAATATTTTCGAAACAATCCACCATTTCTTTTTTGAATTTACCTCCAAAATTGTGAAAATTTCACTCCGGGGCTCGTCCATTACAGTTGCATGTGATTACGATTCTCAAGATGGCGACGACGTGCGCAAATTTGGCATCACTATTTTCCTGTGGAACAATTTCTTTTCCATTTCACAAATATGGCTGCTCTAAACGTGGAATGTCTTGCAGTTTTGCTGCGAAATAATCGTTTCTTCAGCCTATCATCGCGAAATTTTAGAACCTCGGTGCTTTCTGACAATAGTTTTAATACTTCCAGACATGACTCAAATAAAACCCAGGAGTCTAACGATGTGAAAACTGACGGTGACGGCGGTAAGTACGGTACTTGCATGAGTTTATTTTGTTTCACATTGGTGATCGTTTAATAAACTCTTTCATCTTGTTGTAGGTGACAGGGAGTTTAGGAAGCTTGATCTTCACGGGAACAGAAAAGCGGCGCTTGTCAAAAGGAGACAGTATTTGAAACAACCGGTACGATTAGTTCACATATTTTGCTCTCAAATTGCTCAATAGGGCTGAATAAGAAAAACAATTTTAGCTATACATGTACATGTATGCAATTAATTTGTAACAAATAATATTCTGCACTACATGGCTGTTGGACATCAGGTTACATAAATGACAACGTGTTTATAGCCTACATATCGAAATTTGTGATATGAACCATCTATAAATGCGTCCTGGGAGTTTATATAATTTAATCTAAAAATAACAATTAAAGGAGGCAAGGAAGCAACCGCTCCGGTTGATATATACTGGTACTATTACTTATAAATCCGCCTTCCTTGATTATTTTAGTCTCATTTTCCTATAAATTCTTTTAATATAATTTATCATCAACCTAATATATGCTGCACATTGACTTGACATTTACAATTCTTATTATGTGAACTAAATGTATTTTTAAAGAATTCTTATGGCAGCGAGGTACAAGCAGTACTCATCTTACTCTTGTAGTATCTATTACAGAAAAAATTCTTCTCCATAAAGGACTCCCTGAAATTTTCAGGATTTTTTTACCCTCCTGCTGCCGCCTCTGGTCTGTTTTTTTTTATAATAAAAACTGCTTTATTTCTGCAGGTTTCACCTCCTCGTTATTTGAAAATGCAAGTCGATCAAGATTGGTCGAATGTGTGGCCCACAGCTCATAGCTTCAAGCCCTCTGTGGTTCCCTTGCCATTACGCCAAGGTTACAATGAGAAGGGTGTTACACCTGGAAAATTTGGAAATGCTGAGCTCATGAAAATACCAAACTTTCTTCATTTGACGCCACCTGCTATTAAGAAACACTGTGCAGCCATTCGAAGTACGTGGACAGAATTGTATCATCTTAAAGTATTTATTCCTGGGTTGTCCATAAATTGTCATGCGGCTGATCCAGTGTTGCGATTCTTAAACTTCTTGTTTACTTGATCCCATTCTTCAGCTTACCCTGTCGTTGTATTGTAAAGGAAAGCCAGCACCTGTTTTAATGATTCAGCACCAATCAACTGGATTGAACGTTGATCCAGTTTTGGCCTAACTTAGTGCCTGGCTAATTTAGGCGGTATTTTCCTGTACTTATTATCCTCGAATATTCCATCGTCATAGAATTCTGCACTCCTTGGCCAGAAGCATTGAAAACTGACTCAGATTGTGAGCTGAATTTTCCACTTAAAGTAACAACCAACGATTACTGTCATTCGGGACCTTCGTTGCGAGATGTGCGAGCGCGAATCGTTACTTTGCAGGTACCTGGTTGCTACTTTTTCACCCATTTGCAGTCATATGTTCGTGCAGAACTTCTTAAAAATTCTTAAATTTTCTTTTCAGTTGAAGTTGTCACATTTGAAGTTAGACAAGCATGCAAAGGATAAGATGCTCAGACTCGTTGGAGCACGTTATCATCCGGGCACTGACACGTTAACTATTATAACTGACAGGTAATTGTGTAGTTTAATTTTATGGATGACATTGAAAAGTCTTCCTCTTATCATTTGCCATATTTCAACTTTTCCGTGTTTTCATTTTGCTAGCGTTGACAGTATGTATAGAAAATTTCTTTTGTTTGCAGGTGCCCACTCAGGAAGCAGAATTATGATTATGGAATGTATGTATTGACTGCCCTTTACCACGAGTCTTGGGTAAGACGTTGCCTAAACCCATTAATTTACTAAAAAAGTATACAACCCAACTTTTTCAAGTTTTGGTTGCTTGTTTCAATTTTTTATGATGTTTCCAGAAAGTGGAGTATTGGGAGTCTGAAAAAGAAGAGATGGACATGGAGGAATATGTTTGGGAAGGAAGTAAATCGCAGAATGTTGTTGTAAATTTATTAACAGAAATGAAGAAAGCCAGCAACGAGGTAGGTCTTCTGTTATGAGAGTACGAACATTTAGTTAACGCATTTTACTTTTAATTAACATAACTATGGAGATTTCTATCAAATTTTCTCAATTTTGATTACTACACCGAGTTTCCAACTACAAAATATATAATATTTATTTTTAAAAAATGAAATGATTGACGTTAAATATGCCGGCAGTTCAGCAAATCGCAAATTATCAACATCAATTCATTGTTTCAGGTTGAGCAACCTGAAATGCTTCAGTTTTTACCTGAAAATTGTGCCAAAGAGGATGTCGTGCAACTGGATATTGTTCAGAAATATGCAGAAACTGTGACCACCCTTCACAATAAGGGAGAAGATACCTACACCCTAGATCGATATAAAGAGTACGTGAAAGCACTGCTAAACCTACCAGTGAAGCTGCCAATTGTAGGTGAAGTTGACTAGCAACCGAAGGTAAAACTTTGCTATTTTCTATCTGAGCTTTTATTAGTCTTTATCTAGATCTAAATACATGGGATTATCTTGATTAGTAAATGTGCCACATTGTTTCAAGCTTTTTGTAGTCTCAGTTGTAAGTAAAGGCGGGAGACACAGCAGCAGCTTGCCATGATTATGATCATTTTTTTTTGGCATGCCATTCTGATCAATAGTTTAATTTTTTTTTTATTTGTTACATTTCTGATCAGAAGAAAGGAAAATTATGCTATATATTTAGCCCATTATCTTCTTCTTCATGACCACTCCTCTACTCTTCTTAGGAAAAGGGGCGTTCAAATGTTATGTCATCACATTATTATTATTTTCAGACTCCCCGTTCCCTTATGTCATCATTTACATCCCCCTCCCCAGTGATGACATAATCATTTACTAAAAGTTATTAACATTACAGAACACTGAAACGAAGGTTCCGTTTTGAGCCCAGATAACCCGGTTACTTTTTTTTCAAACTCGTCTGGGGTTTAAATCGTGATGGATTAGATATTCCATGATTGAGAGATCATGGATATACTGTGCTTCCCCGAAAATAAGATCCAGTTATGATCGTCAGAAAATTGTGCATTTTTTTGACCAAAGGTCATTTTCTGCGTTTTGAACCTTTATTTTGCAATTATTTTTTGCGGTTGCTACATAAATATGCAATGCAAACATTATATCAGATGTACTCCTTTTCATTTACTCGTGAACAGCAATTATTACAGTCTTACTGTTTCCATACTTTTGTGCATACTGTAGATTGTTGTACATGAACATATGAGACATCCCCTGAAAATAAGTACTAATGTGTTTATTGGAGAAAAAATAAATTTAAGGCCCCTAGCTTATTCTTGGGGAAGCACGGTAGTTTCTCACATCGTGAATATTTTTCATAAAATTTATTCACCGGTCGAATGTTGATACATGGCTGCATTTACATGTATATAAATTTTAGCAACGAGGCCACGCGCGCACTTCTCATCATTGATCATCATTTGATCAAACGGCCGGTCGGCTGTTGTAGAGACCATCGATTAAAAAGTCCATTCTTTGATAGTGTCGCCGTTCCCACACGCCGTACACGTGTTTTAGCACCATTCCGATGACGAGCAGCAGAACCAGAAAACCAATGATCAAGGAGACGATCAGGTAGACGGACTGCTGAAAATGGAGGTCGTCCAAGTCCTGAGCGGCAACTATGGTGGTGCGACTCGAAAGGAAGTCTATGCTCGCGGACACCACCAGTTTCACGGGGGGCTGCTTCGAGGGCGTGGTTTGTAGGATCACATTTGCTGGTTCTTTTGAAATAACAGTTGTAGTGCTGTTCCTTTCACGGTCCCAGGGAAGATGCTCGTGGTTGGTGCGCGTGGCATTTGGATGATCGGCGATGCTGGAAGATTCCGTATGGGAACTAGCGCTGAATTCGGTGGCATTTTCCCCTCTCGAAGATGACTGGTTGTGCGACTGGATTTGTTTAGTTGGGATCGGGGGCCTGGGCTGCTGGTCCATGGGCTGTAGCGGGGAGGAGGGAGTGGAGTAAGGGGTCCAAGGACGATCGTCCGAAGCACCCTTGCGAGGCACCGCGTGTTTCTTTTTGTCAGCGTCCAAATCTGGGAAGTTGGTTTTCACGGTGGAGTCCTCGGTCGGAGTGGCCTCCACCGTGCCGTCCATGACGGTGCTGATGCTGACTGTTGCATTCTCGTTGTCTAGCGGCTGCGCAGTGGTGGATTCTGGTTCTTCTGTTGGTGTGTTCGTGTATGTCGTGATCGGTGTCTGTTTCTCTGTGGAGGATGCATCCGTTGTGGCTGCAGTTTCACCCACTCCTTTTCTCGATTTTATGCTTCTAGATGCTATTTGACTAGGTTCTGATTGTTTTGTTGGAACATTGGTTGACGATGGGCCGATCCCTCGATGGACTTCCACTAACTGATAGGTTGTAGTCCCGTTGCTTCTTTCCAGCTTCTCGACTAAGCATTCGGAGACCCGAAAACAGTTCATGTGGACGCAGTTGTTGGTGGCTAATGGCGAGTGGAATTCTGCTAGGTTACAGCTTGCTGGAAAAATATAAAATAGATATTATAATGTCGTAATTCTGAAAGATGCATGCAAACTCAAAAAATTGTTTGAATTATATATGTCCTGGGATGTCTACTGTAATTTATAGGTAGTGCATATACATTGCATTTTACAAAATATTGACCATCTCGGAATTATCTTCATGTGTCATATTAGGCAAACTTCCAGTTCGATTAGATTACTAATTGAGATGATTCACAGCTGTTGTCATCAGTACTTGACTGCTATTTTTACCCAAAGAATGCTGTGGGATTGGTGCACACCCTTATTTATGTAGGCTAACTTTTTTAATGAACTAAGATGGAATATTAATATTTCTAATAAATTAATTAAATAAAGCAAAAATTAAAACTTGAATGGCAGCTGGGTCTAAGTGCCACAAAATACAATAATTAATTAATGCAACATGATCTGTGAACTACATGTAAGACCAAAAATATTCATAAATGCATATCAATACAGTCGTGTTGTCTCATTTAAGCTCGATACACGCCATATTAATTGAACGTCACTACATGTATTATGTTGCAGCATTTTGTTGCTTATCTCAAGAACATACATTTAGCACATAAATTCTTTTGAATTGAAAGTCTTCAATTGAAAGTTAATGCTCCCGTAACAATTGCACAAATCCATCCTTGTGTGGAAACCGTCCATGAAATTTAATATTGTTTGTGAAATCAGTGGAAATTCCCTATGTATCAATATCGTACAGTAGGTTAGACGTATTACATTCAAAGGAGGCCAGGCAAGGCCTGGCTGAAATATGAGATGAAAATGAGGCAGCATTGAAAACTAAATGGCTTGATCAGTTATCAAATGTTTTGTTGTGTGTTCAGAAAAAGTCAAGAACTTTATTGAGCAAACTGTTGCAAATGTAATCCAAAAGGAAAACGTTTTCGTTTTTTTTAAAGACATACCATTTTTTTCACAACAAAGTTGTGCACAGTGGTTCGCAGAGTTTGCTGTGAGAATTTCAGGCTTGGTGACATTATCCCAGTTTAGCCTGAGTAGCAGTTTTTTATCGGCGATTTCTAATTTTCTGTTGGGGCATCCATTTTTGACGTTGCAAATTGCTCGGGAAAAGAAGCAGACCAAAGCCAGTGAAATCCATACGTGATTCTGCATCTGCAATAATAACAACAATATTGTCAATTTAAAAAATACATGTAATCAAAATTTGCTGCCTTCTCCTATTCAATCGCCTGTTTATATATAAGAAGCAACACATTTACATTGGCATACATGCATGTCATACTTTTGCAAATTCAGTGGTAAGGGGAGTAAATTTGTGTTGAAACTTGGAAATTCTGGATGAAACTGGAAAATTCATAAATTAGTGCACACCAAAATCATGTGCCATCATCTAGGATTCTAGATGAACGACATCCCCTGTCCATAACATAATTCTTGATTATCCCCTGGTATATTGGACCTAGTATATGTGCAGAAAAAAAACTGAATGAAAACTTAGGACCATTTCAGTTTCATTCCATTTTATGAAATGTAAGGTTACTTAGGTAAAGTGAAAGGCATCAACAGCACAATAAAAATAAAATTCCTTGGCTAGTTGAAAATTGAAATTATTTAATTTTAATTTAATAGTAATTAATTAGAAAAAACTTTTCAACTTAGTTCGTAGATGCCCAAGTATTGAAAGTTTCAACTGATCACTGAAAATGCAGAATAAGACATTTGCTAATAAGCGTATAAGGAATGCTATACTAGCCTAATATGTTTTAATTTTTTTCCTTTTATAAGACTCAGCTGTATCCACAGTTTGATGACCTCAAATTATTTTCCAAATTCTCATCTCAAAATCTTTCAGTCCCATCGATGAAGGCAATCACACTTGTCATTTCCAAGGACTCTTAGCTGAAAGATGTCCTGCAATGTCAGTTTGATGTCAGCCAACTTTCTCAGCACGTGTCTCAAGGAGACACTTGGTTTGCTCCCTGGCCATTTCAGCCAAATAGCCAAATACATCATCCAAATGTTCGTCTTCTGATGGGCTGCTTAAACTTTAATGCAATTAATTTCCTAGCGTCCCATTTATACCACTAAGTTGTCAAGCGTTCGTTTTTGCACAATTTTCGTCGGTGTAATCCGAAATAATTAACTTCTGGGTCATTAATGCTGCCCAGCCTACGTGGCTGAGCCCTTGGCATCAAATATTTATGTAATTACGGATTTTTGTCATCAACTATGCATGAAATTCATGAGCTTTGGGTCGGTCGTGCATGCCTAGATTTCGGGAGAAAAAAGATATGGACGGTTCTGTTTTTTTTTTATCTATACATTAACATTTCTGGAAAAGAAAAATGCCCCATTAATTCTGTCGATATTAACTCGAACACAATTTTAACACAGTCCGGTGAAATGGGCACGTTGCCCAGTTGAACGAGCGACGAAAAGTCACTCTTAATTAATTTAGAGTTAATTTCTACTACACTAATTGGGTTTTTGCTACTCATTTTGTTCGGGTGTTACATGTAGGTACAGCACGGAAGTGCCACGACAACGTTTTTTTATATTTTCCCTTGGCAAATAGACCAGTCGATGTTGAATTCCTGGCTGCTCAATTTTTATCAAAACGACCCCTAAGTGCAGTTTTATGCATCGACCGAATAAACGACCCATTCATCCTTTTATTGCGCCTAGATTAGCCAATGAAATGTGACAAATTCTCACTGCAGATTCTGACCCTACGTTTTCATGTAAAATGGATCAGGAAGCCAATCTTACTTTAATTTATCCTCAGTGATTATCTTCATTAGACATATGGCTGTCAGAAATCGTCAATTTAAAAACGTAATCTACATTTGTTGTTTATTTATAGCACTATAGCCTTCCTTATATAGGCAAATATCATATTGTTGCATTTTTAATGTTCAGTTCAAAATTTCGGTTATTTGGCAACTACGAACTAATTTGAAAATAACTTTTTCATATACAGTGTACATGTAGGTGTACATTATTTTATTTTCAAATAACCAAGGAATTTCATTTTCATTCTGCTGGGGATTATATTTTATAAAATGAAATGAATCTTTCAAAACACTCAGGTTGATAATATTTTCATTTTTCTCAGAATGCCAAAATGGTATTCTGAGAAAGTAGTCTTTGCATATAAAATTCAACTTTCATTACTCATATTTTCTTTTTTTTTGAAAACCTGGTTTGACCCCTATCCTCCCTTAAAGCGTTCATTGTCTTAAATGCCCTTGACATAGGGATATTGGCTAATACATTTTTTTGTTTATACCCACGCATTCTTTTGTTAATTTTGGTTGGAACAGGTCAGAAAACGATGCAGATGCTTCATAACTTGAATGGAAATCATGTGCGATTGCAATGGGCTATGGCTTAAAATTCAGATGTGTTTGTTGTCAACTTGTCACCCTCGTCAGTCTTGTGGTGGTAAGTACTGAGGAATTAACTTTTTTTCTTTTTATTTGCATTTCGTTGGCTACTTTGGACAGTTTCATCATCGATCGCTGTCCAAAATCATGCACTGTCAATTGGCTGGTGTCCCAAAAAATTTGGCAGGTTGCTCACCTTGTTAGTCACTAACGAGTCATTTGCCTAATTTGCGTATTTTTTTTATTCTTCCGAATAACCCAGTTCACAAAAATTTATCTTTTCTTCTTTTTTTTTTTACTGTCCACTACTGTTGGTTGTTTTTTTAGTGTCCGATTGTCTTTGTGCAGGCAGTGGTGACAGTAGTGGAAAGACTTCTCACAGTTTGCTGCTAAATTTAAGTACATGTAGTCCTTATCTGAAACTAGGGCAGTAATCTTGCCAGAATTCGCATGCTATCCTGGACTGACACTGGTTAGGGTTTTTGACTTCATGTCACACACAGGCCTACTGTACATCATATTTACATACTGTAATAGTTTTATGCTTTAGACAGATTTTTCACAGCAATGTTAGATAACGTTTCACATTTATCAAAGCCACGGAATTTTTTTTATTGTCTTTTATTTTTTATAATTAAGATTATTTTGAGGTAATAATACCAAATACACATCGATGTGTGTTTTGGCTATCTACATCCCAAAATGCTCAAGTAAAAGTGAATCTACTTAAAGTCAGGTATTCCTGTATTTTTGCATTTTTAGTGCTCAGGGTGCTAGCAAATTTGTTTTAAAATGTGGAGAAAGACAATGGGGAACCCTGTCAATATTAACATTGTTCCAGTGGGTATTATTTGATCTACATGTAACTCAAATCAGTTGTTGGGCAGTTTGTCAACATTGTGTAAACGTTTTTTTTAGTAAATAGTTCATTCCTCTGTGATTTTTGTTTTTTGTTTTTTGAGATTTCGGATTTTCGAGAGCAGTCCAATGAATGCGTCATACAGTATATTTTTACTGAAAATACAAAGAAATTGGTCGAGCATGTCAAATCTCTTCAGCCAGGGTAACGCTCTTCAAGTTTCGTGGCATATCGCAAATTGTTGCGAATTGTTGAAATTAAAGTTAGTTGTGAAAAACACGAACGCAGAAATGGGACAACACCCTCGTTCACCACTCAATTTTAGTAGTCGCTGACGCCCCCAATATTTCGTAACCAAAACATCCAAACTGAAACCAAAGCTTTGCAAATATTTAAAAAGGGCACATCAGCTTTTTTAACTTAACTTACCAGAAAATGTTCTCAGTTGTACTAAATAAAGTTTGGAATATGTCAAACCACGAGGAACTAATTAGTTTACCAGAAGTAAATTCAAACTACCCCAGATTCAAACTACGTGCCAAGATGAACAAAATGCCATGATCACCTCTACACATCAGTATTTGGTTTGACCAATAATTAAAAATGTTTCTGCCTCACCCTGCATGAGCAAATTGTGAAAAGCCCTCATATTTTTTTTTGCGTTTATGAGATTTCACGATACCATTTTTTGATTTTAATCTGAAAAGATGTTGAATTTGGGTGGAGCAAAAGCACGTACGTGCCAAATGGCACCCCCTCCCCCTCGACCCCACCCTTGCCAACATCCCCTTATTTTTATTTTATTAGATGTGCATACAATGGCGTGTGCATTCCTTTTCTCGTGGGACATCAATTATTAAAATGTGAAGAAACTTCCTACAATTAAGGCTTGTTATGGCATTCGGATTATTATCACTGAAATGCATTCCTGTTCACGATATTGGCAAGTGGTTTACTGAATTCGATGCACTTTAATATTCACTGATTCGATAAAATGAACATACAAACACCCATTGGTGGCGCATTTCCATGGCAGCGATTTTTTTAGTTTTTTTTGGCAAGACTGTTAAGAGCATAAGCCCCATTTATTGCACTGGATAAGGAATTTGGATATCCACGCAAAGCCCAGTGCCAAAATGATTTAGAAGGGGCATTTTAGAAACATTTTTCTCAAAGATGAAATTATATTTTATGGTTGAAGGAATGTATTTAACGAGGTTTACCCAATTTATTTACATTTTAGTCTCTAATAGAATTTTTTTCTAATAGATTTTGGGATTTAAATTCTATAATTACCTTGTTATAATTGTGAACAAAAAAACGAAGAAACATTACTCAAGTTTAAATTTAAAAACAGTTTTTTTACATTTATTTTTCGGTAAATTCATCATTTTGGCATTGGGAATGGATGTGGTAAACAGAATTTTAAGTTTTCTAATTGCGAGGTATTGCGATGTGATAGCCACATAAGATGTTATTAAATCATTTTATGGTCAAAGTGTACAGAGTAATGAAGCTTCGCGTGATATTATTTCAGTTATGTTTTCATTTTGCCTCCACAATTTCAAGAGTATACATAAATAATGAATGCATGAAGTCATTTCAAAGCGGTGGGCGTGAAAAACGAAAAACGTACTATAAAACCTCGACCGTAATTGCTTTTTAGTTATAAAAATGGACGCGAACATAAGTGTGAACATTTCCAAAAAAAGCTGTTATAAATAACCCAACTATTTTCACAGTTTCTAAAACAGTGAAATATTTTATATAAATATTTCCGTTCCGTTCTGAATTATGATGGTGTTTTTTTCCCCCAAAAAAAACCTGCCAAAAACGTTTATAACTCCCTCACCCCATGATGAAATGTGTAGCATTAGGGCAAACGTTTATATGAGTTATATAATACATAATGATGAATTTTAACCCATATTTAAAATATGGAGTAAAATAATTTTTAATCAAATATTTCGAAAATCTTATGAAATTTGTGTTTCAAGTGTATACGGATGACTAAAGGCACGTACATTTTTGGTGAAAAATATATTTATTTTTGCGAAACTTGATCACAAATGGCGTATTTTAACAGAATGTCCCTGTTTCTAATGTGCACAAAATATTAATATTTCAACTCAACTTGTCCAGTGTACTATCACTGGCTATCATTCTATGCCAATCAAACCTAAACTAACAAAAAATTATAGGCTAACAAAGTAATGTCAGATTTCACTGCCCCTGACCACCAGGCAATCACTGCATAGGACCTGTTAGGAGAAGCCCACTGCCTCATATAATCTATGTATGCCAGCTAGACCAGTGGTCAGCAGAGTAACCTAGTTGAAAATGTCAATGGAGATTATCTCATTTATTATATCATTTAATCGGATGAACTGTTGCAGGTGAGTGTGACGAACTTCCAGTTGTCTCACTCTGATTAACTTCAACAATAATGCGATTAATTGGGTATTAAAGCCTGAACCCATTTCGATGGTCTTCTAATTTCCCCTTATCGAGTTTAATACTGGTTAATCTTCCACATGTCAGGTATAACAACCAGGCGGCATTCGATATCGATCTGATTTTTTCTATTGTAACCATGAATGGGATTATATTTATTATACCATTTATGTCCTGGCGGGCTCGCATAATTTGACTGCAGGCCATTCATGCTAATCATCGGCCATTGCTACTTCCTCATCCATCCGGAAAAGTCATGAATCCTGAATTTGATGCCTCCCTTGCATGTCAGCTTTTTCAAGTACATGTAGGTTTGTGAAAACGGTCAAACACCTTGCATAAATTACCCAATCTCGCAATTGCCAAACTGCTGATAATGATATTTATGTATCAAAAACTGAGCCTAATTTCAAATTTCTTTGGGGACGTTCAAATATTACATGTACGTCATGCTCTTAAGAGGGAAGGTTCCAAGTCCCTAAAACAACTCATTAATTTTATTTCCTCGACATATCATTCTAAGCTAATTTTTGCTACATTTTCCATGAAATTGAATTTCGTTTCGCTTTGCACATTACTTACATGTACTTACATGCTCGTATTATTTCTGACTTTATAATTAAACTTGAAATTAACTGAACTTGGATATGAAAAATGTGCATAAATTCGAGTTTGGTACCGGTATCATCACTTAATTTCCACATTTATACTTACTTTTCAAAAACAAATTACAGAAAGGGAAAGGAAACTCATCTTGGCCAAATTATGGACAAATTACAGAAACAATTTGCAGTATTTTATTTCTTTTATAAATAAACAATACATTAATTAAAACTGCTTCATTTTTCCGATATTTTTTCTTTTAATGAAATTAATCGGAATTTGATATGAAAAATGTGCATAAATTCGATTTTTGATTTCACTTCATATCCACATTTATACATCATTTTCAACAAAAACTACCGTACTTTTCAATGTTTTATTTGTTTTATAAGTAGACAAGACATTAATTATAACTGCTTCATTTCTCCGATGTTTTTTCCTTTTAAGTAAACATGAAATTAAACGAAATTGGACATGAAAAATGGTCAGAAATATATAATTTTTCTTTACAAATCAACTTAATTTCTTTCTTTCCATAAAACATTACTGAAGAATACCATCACTTTTAGTTACAAATAACAATATATGAAATGACTTCGTTCATTATTCATTAAAAAAGTTTAAACATCCAAATAACAGACAAAACTTTCAACGCCCAATTTAGAAAGGCTTTCAATGAGGTCGACACCAATATCACTCTTCACCAAATATCGTGATGTACCAGTTGGAGAACTTTTAATCAAATTTTGCGCATTGCCAATGAATTTTGTTACGCTATAATAAGTTTTTTGTATAAATAAGGTGAAAGATTTACCTGTGAGAACAGTTGCTAAAGATGATCCAATCGATTGTCACATTTGTTATACAACATAAAATGAATCGCACTCAGCTGAAAAGAAATAGTTGACGATGTGAGCAACACATTCAACTTGGGCGTCTGGCATTCATCTGAAATTTCTCCAAGAATTGCTTCAACTGGCTACAACGTGCAAGTGGAATTTTCTGCATCAAAATATGGACCAGATGAGTCCATGGCCATGCAAAAGGGGAGAGATGAAAGCCAGTAAACCATTACATGAACCGGTAATCAGGTTTATACAGGCAAAAAAACCTGAAGGAGGTCATTCACTAACAGGCGCTATTTTTAATTTTTTTAGCGTGTGCGGTAGTGCATTTTTTGCACCTTTGAAATATAACTTTGAATTTGAGAAATTGAATTTTCCAGAAATATTGACTTTGCAATGTCAATTGAAATGTAAATCCTTCCCATAAAAATGGATTCTGACCATGAATTTCCCAGTAATAGTATTAAAAGAAAAGTCAATTTCTCAAGCAAGATTTATCAGTCAACAGTGTGAGTGTATATTATGAGGAATTGAATTTTGAATACCGCATGTTATATGAAGTTTTTTGAATTTAAATTAACCTAAACAAACCTAAAAATATAACTTGTTCATTTAGCTGAAAATATAACCAGTTTCAGAACTTATTTTTCAGAATGTAACTGCCCAGTTTTATAAATTAATGAGTACATTCATTTCACAACGGAAAGTGAAATACACATTTTGGGAAATGCAATGAATTGATGTCTTAGGTCTAACATATATCAGTCTCTAAAAATCTTAAAATTGCAAGAATTTTCGCTGAAGATATAGGTTGAAATGATTTTAAAATTTCATTGAGGAAATCAGAGCTTGCTTCCTTCATACAGTACAGTGTACATGTATGTTGGACATTTTTTACACAAAAATGAGGAAAATAGATTGGCCTTGCCCTAACGGCATATAGGCTAGCAGTGATTGCCTGGTGGTTAGGGGCAGCCAAATAAACAATTGCAATTTAAATTTGTTCAGGTCAAGTTTGTCTAGCTGCAAAAACCATATAAAACGCAGAAATTTAAAAAAGTATATAAAGAAAAATAATATTAGTAATAATATTATGTACAAATTGTGATTCGAATTATCACCGATAACGAATTCATGTTCTTCTAAAATTAATTCAATAATATAGCATTCATGTAATGTAGCATTCCCAGAATACAACATGTTTCATAGGTAAATATGAGGCCAATAGGTAAAGTACCTGAAGGTACAGAATTAAAGCAATAAGCAATGACCCTCGTGGGACTCCGTAGAAGGGATGTGTCTCGTGCAAGCAGGTGGCGCCATTTAGTGAGGATGAAACGAACCAAAATTCCACAACATGGCGATTTGGGTGTGAGGATTTAAGTTTCCACTCCTAATTACACCATCGAAAAGGCGATGAATTTATAGACATTTGGTTCCGCTTAGAATGGACGAAGAAGGTGACAAAGAAGGCGGCTCCCAGAGACAATTTTCAGGTAATCGAGCATTAGTTTTACGAAACACGATATTGTGAAAGTCGGCGGTATTTTCCGCTACTTTGGCAGTTCGAAATCGGCCATGTATTCCATATTCGAACTTTCCTCCATATGATCCAAACTTTGGTGAAATTGATGTTATTTTAACCTGAATTCTTGGTGGCATTGCGTAAAGGACCTTGGTTTGCTTGAAAATTACTAGCGGGTCGAGTTTATTTTAGGTTGTTTGTGTTCTGTGATGATCAACGGCTTGCTTGACCCAATGCCCTGCAATTGTTTCCCATTCTAGAACCAGCCCCCTTGGGGCAGAGATGACCGTACGTTGCATTGTGCATTGACTTTGACCAGTTATGTCACAGGCTCACAGTTGTTACGCTTCTTCGTTTTACTCTTGATTACACTCGGAAGGATGATCAGTTTCAGGCAGTCCAATTTGACTGAATTCCTTTGAGTTGTCAAAATTTGAGGTGGATATGTACATACTGTATATAATAATAATAATGTGTTTATTCCATGCAAGGGAAAAGCGATAAAAAGTTGTAGTAACAACACTGATAAATACCCTAACGACAAAAACTGATAAATAGAGAGAAATCATTAGAACAGTAAAAAGGTAACACACCCGGATAAGGCCATGTCTGTCTAAATATTATGAAAAAGCAGAGCAATGCAGGTACAAATATAGCACCACAGTCAAAAATCATGCTTCAATATGATGAGCGACCCCAGGCCAATCTACCGCATATGTACGTACTCATCTGGTACATACATGCATGTTCTTTACGTAGTTTCATTTTGATTTGTACCAGGAGATGTCACGGCGATTTGCATTGATCTGATGCGCATGTATGGCGCTGTTGCAAAATGAAGGCGTGTATGTAAGGGTTTTCAAATGCAATTGCAAATAGTGCTGTGCTGTTGGAATATAAAACTTAATTCGCGTCTTATCGGCTATTATCTGATGGCGGAAACGCTAGATAAACATTAATACAACCTAGACCTAGGCGCAATTTCCTGCTACATTTATAATACGGTATACGAAGGTCTCTTAGATTCAGAAGTCGGATGAGATCATCATTCAGTAGAACGCACTTACATGTACATGTATGTTGCACAGCCTATGCATGTAAATTCCAGGGCGTTGAGGCACATCATAAGAAATAGGCCTACTTTCTTTTAAACGTTTCTAATTTACAAATATATCATGGACCTGTGTCAAGGATCATACAACCAAGCTATATTCGAAGTACTGAACCACATTTTCCGCATAATATATTTTTAATTTTTGAATATTAATTTTTTACCGTAACTCATTTTGATTCCACCTAAAATGTTATCAAAATGGTGAGTAGGCCTATCACTCCATTAATTAATTCATTCACTGAAATTTCTAATAAGTGGAAATGATTTCTTATATTAGTTTTTTACAAAGTGTTTGAGAGGTGTTTCTGTATGTAATTATATTTTGTAGGTGGATCCCATGTTTTTTAAAACATTGCAAACCCACTGAGACTGGCATTGTTGTTTGAAATGTTGCCCTTATATGCTTATGGTACATAAAATGATACCCACAAGCCACATCAAATTAAAACAAAACAAACGATTTAAAATACGATGAAAATCCTCCATATATTCCATAACCCCCCCTCCCCCCTGTAGGGCCTACTTCCCTTTGTCGGAATTAAAATATCTTTGCACTTCCTGGTTTTTCAATGTTTACAAGTACGTTTCTGCCTTCACTGTTTCTTTCATGTTGTTGTTCATTCCATTCCCAGCATTACTTTAATAGATAATCTATTATTTGTTGTATGGTAGTCAACTGTCAAGACGAAACATCAAATATTTCACAAATTTTGGTACATTGTACATGGCAATTCGTGTCCTTATTGACGACTGGTTTGCATCAACACTGTGTCGTTGGAGCCTATTCGTTACATAGGGGTCAGAGTTTTGAAATGACTTTGTCAAGCTAAATCTGAACAACTATGATATGCGAGACTGAGTAGACTTAGCCCATTATGGAAAATAAGTGTTATTCAGTATCCTACCAATCTAATCTGTGTAAATTTATTATAGGGGACGTTTTTATTGAGAGTTAGGATGTCCGCAGTGCTCATCGTACCATTATGAGACATTTGTATGACCTCTACTCAGTTCTTAACCCATTAATTTATTAATTTACAAGCTTGATCTTGGGTAGCTTGCTGCATCATTTTCAAAGACAGTTAAGTTTTAATACCACGAGCAGCAATGGAAGATGGAATCCATTTTTTTAAATGAATTTTGTAGAATTAAGTGATAATGTAACTGTACAAGTCATGTCCTTGCTAAGGAAAAAATGACTTATGAAACAATTTGTTTAAATATTTATAATCATCAGTGGCTCGCCATGCTCTTTTAATTTTTATTTGGCATGAATTTCTGTCCATTTTTGCTAAGTTTGCAGCACATTGCAGAATGTTTGAAAATTTCAAAAACAAATATCTTTATCATGAATATTTGGGATATTTTTATCGTTGTTTACTCACTGCTGTTAATCTAGCTTACACATACGTTATGATCCATATCGGTATATAGGCTATTGAATTTTCAGGTTCACTTTGTATGTGGCATCGAGCACTGATCATTGTGTCCTTTTTTGCACATTATCCCCGTTTAGATGAATCTCACAGCAGCAGCTTGTCTGATTGCCACGATTATGAACCTCAACTTGAATTCGATGATACTGAACTCGAACAGACGGCTGGTAAGAAGTCGACAAGACACATTTTGAAAATAGTGTAACATTTATAAAAGTTGAGGTTTCGATTCATTTGGCTCAACTGCATGACTGTGCATGGACTTGCATCATTCACCAAGATTCAGACTACTATTTCAATTTATTGTTTGTTAATTTGCATTATTTTTTTTAACACTTTTATGCACGCTTTAACTTTTAATTTCGGTGTACAGTGTACCGATCGTAATTTTTCAAGCTGCAAGAGGCATGAGTGCGTCACCTTTGGTCAAACATTCCAGGTTTATCAGCCGTTTAGACTTAAGCCGTACTTGACTATTTCTCTACTTGATGCCTATGCTGACTCGAGTGTACTTGTAACGTAATTTTGAAAATGTCAAGATAATGCATGAATCATGACCATTTGCATCTTCAAGTTGTGGGTGCTTCTGATAAGTCCCATTATCATGAAAGGGATAATTCTTTCCATTTGGACATAATCCTTTCAAAGTTTTGGTTGGACTGATAGATTCACCAAATGAAGCTGTTTGACTTATTAATCAAGCTTAATATCTTGTGAATTACATAATGAAAGACTATGAAAAACTTCAAAGAAATGTAATTTTGGGTGATTAAGGCAAGCATACTGTGAGAAATCTTGCATATCCAGTTAGAATTGTCTTGAAAGTGAATTTTCATGGGATATTGTGCTCTCAACTAACTTTCTGGACACCTTTGGTTGTGGAGAAAGAGTTTTCCTAGAATGTGTTACATGTATGCCAAAAGTAAGTACTGGAGGAGGCAGAATTATGGTATCGGACATTCTTTTAGAATGGACTAGGTCTACATGCTGATGTGCAATGGTCCAGAGAGACCCACCTGTAAAATTCTGCATACGCCTGGTCTTTCACCTACCGACATGACATCTTTTGTCCAATGACCTTTGAAGAGAAGGTGCATTTATGGTCTACATACAATACACGCGAAGCCGCTGAGGCGACACAAATTGCATGTACCATTATGTAGTGTTAATTATATCTAGTAATTATATAAAGTATATGGCGAATTTTCCCCTATCTATTATATTTGGATTACAAAACAAAGTTATATTGCCCCTAGTTTTGATCTAGCCTATGCCCGGTTTTGAAAGAGACTTTGTAAAACGAAAAGCTGAATCAAGTATCAGCCTACTTCATTAGTGTTTTTGTTATTCATGTATCCAGGTCTACATTTGTAATTGATGAAATATCATTGATGTTTTACCTCTTTTTCACTAACGTTAATAATGGACGGTTGTGACCGCAAAGTATTGCATGTTTTAATTAATACTATGGTTAGGTGCCTCTAGGGAATTTGCACATTGCAACATTTGTTCACCATAGTATGTTGTGACTCGCCACACTTTTACTAAATTGCTTTGCCTCAAATTGTCTAGCACGATCATTTTTCTCTGCTTTTAAGTTGATTACTAGTGTCATTTATGTGTACTAATCGTTATGTTAATTTCCGAGTTGTTGCTAGATAGCATTAATTCTACGCGTTATGCATCCCGTAGGTATTGCGACAGCCCTCTATGAAACTGCACAATTTTGCCATATATTACGTAGCAATTTTTTTTCAATTTGAGAGCATTGCCATGCGGTACTGATTTATTTCATGTTTGTGCATACTTTTATTGAACCTATTTTAACATTTTGTTCATGGCCTTATTTTGAAATTGTGTATTCCACCCTTATCATTTAAATGTGTTATACTTGTGCATTAATTCTTGGGTGGAGTGTTGGGATTAACTTTTTAGTATAACTCAAACAACACCCATCTTCATTCACTTGAAAACTGTTTGGTAACATCTAAAAATTAAAACAATGACAAGATAAAAAAGGCAACATTCAAAATTCAAACTGCATGAATGAAAGACGACTGCAATATTGTTCGAAACGTGCAAAGTAAAACTGGAATAATAAATTGTTTGTATTTTGTTGATTAGATTTGGAGAAAGAAGATGATTCAGGGGAATATCTTGAATCTCCCGTCTCTGATGGAACCATCGATGAAAATTTTGAGGAACAAATCGGATTTGATCCTCCGCCATCCTTACTGCCAGTAGAAAATGGAATAGAAGCTGTGGACTACTCCGATATATCTCAATATGGAATCGTAGAAGTAGCTGGTTAGTACACTATGTTACCATTGCAATGTTTGCGACCCAACAAAACATATTTCATTTAAATGTTTGTTTTGACGTTGTTAGGTGATGACCTTTCTGGCTGTAAGGTTATTGTGATATCAGCAATTAAACTTCCTTGTAACAAGAATTTTTGCCACGATAAGTTCTTTAGGTGAGTTTTTGGCATCAACAATTGAACTAAGTCAAAATGATAAGTCAGTCATTTTTGTATTTCTTAGGTACCTGATGTTTACACTAGATCAGTATGTTGAAAATGACTACTCACTTGTATACTTCCACTATGGTTTAACCAGCAAAAACAAGCCTTCGATATCATGGCTTTGGCAGGCATACAAGACGTTTGATAGAAAGTAAGTACACATATGTCTTGAATTCCTCGAATGTTTTATTAATGGCTGTGCCAGTTAATTAAATAAAAGCAGATTTGTGTATAGTTCATATATGTATTTACTTTTGCATTATAGATACAAGAAAAATCTGAAGGCATTATATCTCGTGCATCCAACAGGTTTCATAAAAGTCCTGTGGCAAATATTCAAAGCTGCCATAAGGTAATTTGATGGCCTTTAAACAAATATTTGATCTGCATGGAATGTGTTTGAAGTAGCATTATAACTTGATACGGAAATTGCACGTTGTTTTCGTAGTGTGAAATTTGGCAAGAAGGTTATGTACGTCAATTATCTCCACGAATTGAAACCGTTTCTTCGGCTCGAACAACTGGTTATTCCACCTGAAGTTATAGAGTGAGTTTTATCATGTATGATCAGGCTATTTTTGTTCATATATAATATATAATATATTATTTCCAGACATAATAAGCGGTTATTATCAAAAAATTCGAAAATCCCGTCATCCCAAAGTTCAACATTCCACACGCAGCTCGAAACGCAGCAATTTAAAGTAACCCTCGAATTGTGAGTTTCAATTCCGTTTTTTTAGTAATAACATTGTTCGTGCTGTCTGACTTAATATTTTTTTCCCTTAGTATCAAAGAGCATAACAACGGAGATCCAATACCGCCTGTAGTGAGGCAATGCATCGAATACCTGCAGAATCCTGACAGTAAATAACATTTTTTGTAATCATAAATTTATGTTACTTTGGTGAAAGCGGTTGCAGAAGTTAACACTCAGTTAATTCTGAATGAACTAAAGAATTTAACTTGAAATCTTCTTAAAATATCTCTTTTACAGTTTTGGAAACGGAGGGATTGTTTCGTCGCTCTGCCAGTGCTTCTGCAGTTAAGGAGCTACAAAATTATTTTAACGAAGGTGTGCTTAGAATCTGCAATTATTTTGTAAATCTCTGTAGCATGCATCAATATTAATTCTCTTGAATGATATTTTCAGGGAAGAAGGTGGATTTTAACGAGCGTTCAGATCCTCATCTAGCTGCTGTCATTTTAAAACTTTTCTTACGGGAACTGATAGAGCCTATCCTTACCTTTGATTTGTATAACGATGTCATAGGTTTTCAGAGTAAGTTCCAGTTTTTATAAGGACCTTAATAAAAGTTAATGTGTGGTTATTTGCAGAAAGCTTTTGATGCTGCATTGGTACCATACAGCGTTTCAAGTGTATACTAGGATTCATACGGTGTTCAGTTGCTTAAAAGGGAATTTTACTCAAAAAATTATTTCTGTAAACTCGTAATGTCATGTTGTACCTTAAAGACAGGCATGATGTAGTGCACGGTCAAATGGATCCTGGCGACTTGATGAATCTCTTTTAAAGGTGATTTCTTACCATTACAATTTTGTGATTTCTCTTTTATTTCAGGGTCGTCTAAGTCAGAAAAACTGGAATTAGCAAAAGTCATGATACTTCATCGACTTCCAAAAGAAAATTATGAGCTTCTGAAGTACATTATGGACTTTCTAGCCAAGGTAAACGCCTCATAATTTACTTGTCTTCATACCAAGAAAAATAATTACCTTCATTCTTTCTTAAATCTTTATTTCTTATTCAAGATGATCTTCAATAAAGTATATTTTAAAAAAAAACTTATTATAGGTGATGGATAGAAGTGACCTCAATAAAATGACTGCCTCCAATTTGGCCATTGTATTTGGACCTAATCTAGTCTGGTTGCAGAACACGCAGGCCACTCTGTCATCGATGGGACCAATAAATCACTTCACAGAGTATTTAATGAGTCACCACGATCAGATTTTTACAGAATGATTCTGCTTGTCAGGTAGAATTCTTGCCTGGTAACTGTAAGTTTACTTTTGTTATTTTTTCCACGAGTTTGTAAATTAATTTGAAGAGATTGGTTCTCTCCCAGTGAGCATTTGTTGCTAATAGCGTATTGATGGTGCGTAAAATAAGTTACATCACTGCTCATACATGCACCAAGGTACCTCAGATTTTTGTAGAGTGAGAGAGATGAGATCTTCTTGGCAAGAAGTTATTTTATGTGAATTCACCAGTTTATGGTTATATTCATTATGCCGGAAATGCCATGGGAAAGCTTTCCCAAGACATTTCCGGAAATGGTGGCCTTGTAAGAATGAGGTGTTTTAATTGGTTGTTGCCCATTGGTTTAAAACTGATTATGTTAATTATATAAATATTAGTACGTGTATATTATTTTAACATTACGATTCCAAATTAGCATTTATATATTATAGTGCTTTAAGCATGCTGATTTAAAGAGAATGTACTTGAAAATTAAAATTAACATTCCAAAAACATCAAACGTCCTACACATGGTGATGAAAACTGTATGTGATATTTTCAGTTTTCATGAAGTACAGGAGAACGCCCTTTTCCGAATTTTATTATACAAGGACTGTTTGGGTGTTAATTTTAAGTTCTCTGTGCACTCTCAATCATTAGCCCATTTTGCATGAATATCAGGGAATAATTCACGGATAATTATTTTAATTGATATGCACATTTAACGCCAACTTTAATTTCTTTGCCATTTAATCGGCCCGTAGATTAGAATTTCAGCAAAATATAATTTGCAGAGCGAGTAATTGCACGCACATAGAGCATATATGGTGTGGTTGTCTGCAACCACACTATTAGCACACGTTATTGTTTATTGCTTCTGTTGCAGCATTCCAGCTTTATAATTTATCATATTTTTGTGAAATATAAGTTTATGATTTATTAACAATCCAAAATTAAACTAAGTCAAATAGCCATTCTCTGAAATCTGCTTATCCTCATATTTTTGTTAATTATTTTTTGTACTAAAGTGAGTATAAAGTGCTGTTGTTGTAAGAGTTAATATTGGTTGTAGTTTTAACAAAGAAAAGGGGGATGGGGACATTAAATTAAACATTTTTACTGAATTGAAAAGTAAGAAAAACAATCCCTAGTAGCATTTCGTATGATACCTAACTAAAACTTAAAATCTAGGCAAGGCTCGTAATATTAAAGTGCTTTCGATTGTTCAAATTTCCATTGTAACAAAAAAGTGCTGGTATTTAAATTTGCGAATGATTTTGTATATAATACTTGTACAAGCCTGTTGCGCAGAATGCTAACTTTTTTATGATATAGTATCTAGTTTTCACAAGTGTAAAAAAGTTTATCAATTGTATTCCCGTTTCTGTAGGGTAGAAGCTTAATGACTGGGTTCACCAAACTCAGGTTAGTGTTTTGCAGATACATCTGGATTTAATAGGTAAACTCAGTTGAATGAGCTAATTCAAGCTGTACTCCGCAAATGCATTGATCTGAATTTGATGCATTTGCCATAAGATCTGTAAGACAATCTTATTTATACTTTTCCAATTTATTACACATCTTAGTGCGATAAAATTTTTGGGGGTAGGCTGTCATGTCATGAAACATTGGTCAGTGAGAACTTTGTTATGAAAAAACTGCTGTAAATTTCTATTGTTTCAATCAGCCTATATAAACGAGCTTCTGTGAATAACTCAACTTGTACTCTTTCAGATATATCATTCATTCGAATAGTCCAAGAAATTCAAGTTTTTTAACAAATGTAAGAAAAATTCATATATATCACATCCTAATAGGTTGTAACTGAAGTGCATGGGAGATATGATTGCAGTTTTGTGGTTTGTCATTTTGCCACATTAGATAGTAATAAAACTGTCGACCAATTTAACAAATGGTTCACTTATTTGTAATAGTTTTCCAGTTTGACAATATGCAGCTTCTTCAGTTTCTTTAAATACAGAATCTAATATCAATAGAAGAAGCTAAACTGTTAATAGTGTTAAATGACGACAAATGAATTCATATCTCCGTTTTATTCTACATCAATTTTTACATCTTTCATAGGCTGGTTTTCAATTTTTCGGCGCTTGGGTGCAACGTATGATCCCATCCCAGCTGCAGCTTCCGCTTCTTGTTGCGTATAGGGTTCCAGCTCTAGAGCTTTCATTCTGAAAAGGCAAGTTAATATTTCTGCAAGGGACTGCTTGTTGACACTAAGTAAAATACTGGTAGGGTTCATGCCAATTCTTGATATGTACTAAATCACTAATGTACAGTGCACCCACAAAAACATTCCATGATTTCAAATTGTTATCAAATCAAATTTTTTTGGGATATTCTTTCAATTTGTGGCTAGATTGATCGACTCCGCAGGTAGTGAGGTACGTACACTGTCTTCCATGTACCCTCAAACGAACCAGTCACAAACAGCGCGACCAATCCATCTGTGTGGCAGGTGCTCGTTGAGAAATGTTATGTGTTTGAGTTATTTATTTGTGGTCACTATATCAACAATATGACCATTGCACAGCTGAAGGAAGCTGTGCTCGACAGAACAAAATGGAGAATGTTGGCTTATGAAGTCTCCGAGAGTCGGCAACAACTGAACGGCTAATAATAATAATAATAATAATAATATCAGCATATCCAAATAAGTTTTGATTTTATAACCATTTTAAATCAAGAAGTGTTTTTGCAGGCACACCATGGTCTTGACATGTGACCAAGCAGGTTGGCAGAGTACACGAATGTACATGTACATTTCCCCGTCATTTCCAAATTCCTGAAGTCTAATTGAACGACTTTTTTTTATAAAAATTAGAAATGACGAATGTTTGCTCATAAATCACCCGTTGTCAGCTGTATGTGCCACCAAGTTGCAGACTATACTAATTTAGCCATACTGTGTAAACTAATATAATTAAATTAGTTAATGGCAAATTTCTTTTAACGTTCAAGTCGATCAAATGAGTCACGTGCTTAGTCAGGCATGTGCAGATGTTTCAACCTCGTGTATAAATTACCTTCGCTTGTGAACTTTACTGCGCATATGTTCCTTCATGGCATGCTCGTCGATGAAGTAACGACTAAAGCAAAACGGGAAAAAATGTTTAGACTTGAAATAAACCGGCTCGAATCTGATCGAATTAGCTATTAAAATGTGTAGACATACGCGCAGTGCAAGCAGTAGTGTTGGGCGCAGCCAGGCAAGTCATAATCCACCTCCTGGTTTAGTAATTTCTCGGCATTGTTTGGTTTTAAGTCATTGTCGATTTCATCTAAATCCTTCGTTCTCCTCTTGGTCTTGTATTTTTTGCTAAGATGAGTGTCTCCGAAGTGGTATTTCTTACGTTTGTACGGCATTTTCTGATTTTCTTTCAGGTGATCAACGTGTTCTGCTTGTGGTTCAAGAATAAAAACAATGGCGGTCGTCTAGAAAACCTAAAGCGCTTCTGCTAAATGTCGTCCCCAGCCAAGGCATCGTGGAATGTTGAAAATGCGTCAATGGGGCAGCTCGTATTTGACGTCAGATTTCAGAACAGGTAAAACTGCTTCAGTTCAGCTAGTGATAAGATATTTTTATTGATTTGAAGAAGTCCTTTGCGCTCCTGATGCAAGGTTTGATGGACATTTGAGAGCAAAGAGCGACTAAAACCCACAATTTCGATGTATGTTAAAACGCAGTTTGATAAAATCCAAATTTTTTGGGGTCGATTATGTCGATCATCACTGGAGGGGAAATAACCCTTTCAACTGTGCCCATTTGAGAACTAAGAGAAATGTCGAAAGGCGAAGCAGCACATTAGTGCAGCTAAACATTATATCGATATTCTGCATCTACACTGTATATCGATCTATTTTTAATAACATCATTGAGATAATGGCCCAGTGTGCATCTGTAAACATTTATCATCATTCCCAGGCCGCTAATGGTGACAAAACATTGTCGAATTGAGCGCTACATGTATATATCAGAAATGATGAAGTTCTGCAAAGGGGACGTTCAATTGCTATGTCATCATCTGAAAAAAAAGTCGTTAAAGTGATGACCTGATCATTCAATATTTTTTATTTCAATTTACGAGCGTAATACACCCACAGTCAGCGCCTGAAATGCCAGTCCCCAAGTACAGAAATGTTACATGAAAAAATGAATTATCAAGAAATGTTACGTGAAGTAAAGTTGCAGCTAAATAATAGATACGTAAAATAATATACATCAGAATATATGCCACCTAAGTACAAAAATGTTTCATCTAAATTACAACAAATCGATGCTAATCAATCATTATTCGAAATGTTTGCTGACCATCCAAGTTGACATACTTGAATCTTCCTTCTGGTCTCTTTCGCCATGGCTCTCACATGGTCACCAAGCCCTATTCCTGATGCACTCTTCCTGTGCCCTGTTTGACATAAAATGAGGTGCGAGGAATTGATGAATCTCAGATAGCTGTGAGATAGCTCAGATAACCGTCATCAGGTACCCTTCCATGTCCCATGACACGCGAAGCTCAACTCCCCACAGCTGCTTCCATCGGATTCATCAACTCCTCACACTCCTCATGTTTGCACGACATAGGGCCCGTTGGTCCAAGCAGGCGCTTTGCCAATGGAAACAACCATGGCTGCTTGACTCGACGCATGCATGGCAAAGGATGCGTTTCTCCCAATTGCACCGAGTGCGAGTGAGGTAGACTGGTGGTAGAGAGATGACTATATATAGAGAGAGAGTGGAGACTGGCATTCCCAGAAATTCCCTTCCGATGCTGCTCGATGACCTAATTTCCCGGCGTCGCTCTCGCTTTTTATCCGAGGGTGCGCTGGACTCGCTAGCGCGGTGAAGGTCAAGGCCGACTGTGTGTGACGTCATCGACGTGTCAGACGAGCAATCAGGAAATGACTCGCCATCGTTACGTCATCGGAAGGAATAACGGGGCGACCGAAAATGTGACCTCGTTTCCAAGTACGGACGCGGGGTCAACGGGTTCGCTCCCCGAGGTCAAGGTCGCCCACGTGCAATGCTCAGAGTGAGAGCAGCGTCTGGGAAAGCCCGTTCTGAAATCATGGCTGTATAACCTGCCCCCAATCAACCATTGACACCTGGGGGAACGTGGGCTTCTCCTAACCACTCGCAGGCTGGCAGTGGTTGCCTGGCTGTTGGGGGCAGGTAAATATGACCATTTCTTCAATTCAATTCAATTCAATGTAATACTCCCACTGTCAGCACCTGAGGTGCCATGTGGTGGGGGGGGGTGTAGTTTAACCCAAATACATATGTTACATTTGCAATAAGTTTTTGATATATACAACAGATTTACATTTGTTCCCTGCAAAGAATATTTCGTGGCAAAAATGTCTAATTGTTTTGCAGTTAATGGAAGAACTGAAGATTGTGGCTTTACTGCAATCTTGGATAATATGAAATCTGGCATAAAAGTTAATTTTTTACCAGAGCAGATCAAGTGACATTTTTATGCAATAGTGTTCATAAGATGCAGGTTTGCAGCAGAATGTTTAAATACATGTAGTTGCAATCGAAGTGCGTGGCAGTTTTATGGCAGGAAGCACAGTGATATTATTTGCACATTTTGATGTAAATTTTACCAGCGTCATTTTCCTACCCATGTGGCTACCCCCTGACATTCCTTAAGATGATGGCATAATACTTGAACGCCTCTCTTTTTTCCCCATGCATATTCAGCTTCAGGAATTGGCTAATAATTCATTTCTCGGTAGTTTATCTACAAAAAATTAATATTTACTAGCTGCATTTGGTAGCAATTAATGCTGCAGTACAGTATAATAATGCTGATGCGCATCCTATGGTCCTGTAGTACTACAGTATCTCTGAGATTGAATTGAATTGATTGTAGGGTGCAAATGCTGATGAATGCAATTTGAGCATACGAACTGCCCCTCCTGGCGCAAAGAAACATAACTGCAATACCTGTTTTATGCAAGCCGAGGTTGCCTTTGGTCTGCAAAGCCACAAAAAAGTTTTTTATCATAATCGGTAAATTAATTTAATCGAATTTGGTGCAACTGAAATAACTACGTGTTGCAAATGAATTAAATTTCATTAATATTTTGTGGGAAACCAATTTTATTTCATCATTTTCCCCGATTTGGTAATTGGAAAAGGCCTAATTCAATTTCCGAGATGAATGATGTAATATCGCCGAAAGAATACCGTCTCGTTTTATCTTTTATTGTTTTTTTATTCATTTCATTTTTTGGGCGCCAAACAACCCCTTCGTGGAAATGAACTGCCCTAGTCGTCTCCTCTTCTGACACCTTCGTGACCGCTTTCGGCTATTTTTTTTCTGACTTCCAAGCTCCGTTATTCCGCAGCTGTGAACGATAAAATTCGGAAACATTTGCGCCAAACGCTTCGGACGAAACGCTGAGTGAGAAATTGGGGGCTAAACGAATATTTTTATTCGAGAGCAGTGCAGAAAATCCACATCGAATTCCCAGCTCTTTCGCTCTTGCCAGTATTTTCAAAACTTACCAAAACGAGTGAGCTCGAAATGACCACCAGGGGCGCCACGACCCTGTCGTCATCTGCGCGCTTTCTCCACATCTTTGGTTTATACAAGTATCATCATGTTCATATTGACACATTTTCCCAGAATGAAATAAACTCAAAGACGTTTTAATGGCCTGTTACACCAAACTGAACCCAATAGTTGCCGTTATCGACACGAATGTTTGTGACAACGTTATTTTATTATGTGCATTTTTATAATTTACTACATTTTGTAGCATTTACGTATACTTTTCATTTTATTTTACACTTCACATCCATTATACATGTATATTTTGTTCTTTGTTTCCATCCACTCATCAAGTCGAGTTCCTCCACATCAAACATTCCCTGACTACTTTGCAGTAATTTTCCTACATTAACACAACATTTGGGCCTGTTCTTAGTATTTATTTTCAAGCCATCCTCTATTTTATAAGTTGTTTTTTTTTTAAAAAATGTTTAAAAAAATTAAGAGGTACGGCACCTCAGTTTTCCAAGACAAAAAATATCCCCGACACCTTTTTATCCGTGTAAGGAGACGATAAGTCATGAATTACGCCGTTTTTAATAAAAAAATTAATAAAAATGTGAGAAATTCGAAATTCACGATTTTAGAATCTGGAAATAAGAAATAAGTTTAGTGTCTGTATTCACTCGTTAAACCTCAGTTGCGTAAAGGATTTTTTTTTTTTTTTTTTTGCTAGGTGGACATTCAACCTTTCAAAGAACCATAACGACGGAGTGAGATGAATGCAAATTCCATGACGAGTGCATTTGCAAGCAGCCAACGCGCCCCATGCTCGTAGCGGCGCCTGGTGGTGGTGTCCGCCGAGCGGCGTCGCGCTGTGACGCTCCGGCCAGTCGCATTTCGAATCCCGTTTTGGGTTGAGCATCGAACGAGCGTCCGCCATCTTGGCTTTAATCTCCTTTCCCATAGACAATGGTGGAATTGGCGGGGTCCCAGGCCTAACGCGCTCAGCCAGAATCGGGGGAAATCGCGGAATCCGACCGGCCCGGACAGTGCTCGCGGTGTGCGGTGGATCGCGTCCGTCGACGGTCGCGACTGGCGCTCGTTGGTGTCCCGTTTCGGCATGGATTCGTCGGGCTGCTCCGGGAGCGCATACGTAGCCACATCAACAATAGTGCAATTCTAGCCGTTACCAATGTGAGAAGATTTCGCCTCTGGCCTCGGATTTCTGGATTATTCGCCGCCCAGCCGCCCACCCCCGGGCCCCAGGTCAGCCCCGAACCATGTAGTGCTATTTACCGACTGTTTACTAATCGTGCGCCCCAAAGCATCAGCCAGGCTTAAAATGGCAAGTCACTTGAACAAGGATCCGTACACGTACGAGAGGGAACACAACGCCGCCTTCGTCAGGGAGCTGCGCCAGTTTCACGACAGTAGAAAGTAAGCTTTTCTTCCCCTCTAGACAGTGTCCTGTCCGTTTCCACCGTTTGTTCAGGGCCCGGATAACCTCCATTGAAATGCCTTGTCTTTTCCAGCACCCCTTTCCGCCATGCACCCAGGATAAATGGCCGCGAAGTGGATCTGTGCACCCTCTACGGCCAAGTGACCGCTCGGGGTGGATGGCATAAGGTTCGTGCGTTGAATTTACCTCCAAAATTGCCTGCCGGACCAGACCGCTGGCCTGTTGATCGATACCGTCGACCGACTGGCCTGGCCGAGGTGTCGAAGAGGCCTTGGAAACGGCGGCGTCTAGCAGACTCTGACTTAGGCCTATTTTCGCCCGATGAGTCTGCTGCTCCCCCATGAAAACTAGCCGAACATTTCGGTGTTTTGCACGAGTTTACCCCGTGCTTTACGGGTCTGTACCTCGCCGTTTTCACCCCCTCGCTTTTTGACGGTTTTGCCAGGCCGAGTCACAGAAGTACATTACATGTAATGGAAGCCTGGCGTAGGCCTACCAGCGCGCCATTCAATTCAATTTCGGTTATTCAACGAGAAGGCTATGAGAGTGGCCCAGTAACGAGTTCGAGTAAACGTTATGATTCGAGTTATCATCTACTCGTGCAGCATCCAGGATGCTGTGTGATAGAGTGGGGGGAGGGAGTCAGCTTATCCAGGTACAGAAAACATGGTAGCAAACAATAGACAGCAAAGTGGCTGCTTTGAAATCAGGCAAAATAACCAATGAAGCCAAGCGACAAACTGGAATATTGTTAGGAACTGTGCATATGTTATGTAGCGCAATGTCGGACCTTTTTACGAACATACAAACTCCTTGTAACACTGCGACACTTTGCGGGGCCCCCACCCCAGTGTTATGTAACAGTTTTTCTACAACGTATTCAATTGCGTACATTTATGTTTTCAACCATGATTTTTCACACAACTTATGTTTACCAGCCCATAAGTTTTTGACTCTTCGATATTGGATGGCATTGTTTTGGACAACTCCGAATTTTCCCATGCTAAATTGCACTGAAAATGTCACATAACACAATGATCTTACAGATCCCTGTACTGTAACAATTCGTAACACATACTACCCACCCCATATTCTCCGTAAAAGATACAGGGTTTGATAAAGTAACTGAAGCTGGTATCTTTATGGGGTGAGATTGGTACCCTCATCCTTAACCCTACATTACTTCTCTACAATGTTATACCTGTACATGTACTGTGTTATGGCATGGCCAATGTTTATGTCAATATGTCAGCAACCTTTTGCGATATTGAAGATAAAAATCGGTACCTTTGACTTAGTACCCTGCCATCAATACCATAAATACCTGCGACCGCATCAGGGTGGACAGACACCATCATCTTTATAAAATTGAATTTAGCCCCATAGTCTCCAGAATTGGCCAAAGTTAATCTTTCCAAATCTGTTGATCGTGATGGCCAGGCAAGAATTGAATTAAACATTCATGATCTTAAGACCATCTAGCCAACACGAACAAATTCACACCTCAAACTGTTCGTTTCATCAATTTGGTCCACCCTCTGTACATTCAGCAGGGGAAAAAATGAGCGAATTCAGCTAGCAAATTTCAGACATTCTCCCCTGCTCGAAGCTGGTAGGTTTGTGACCGAGTACCTGCAACCTCTCCCTGCTCGTTCGTGGCCATCCTGCAAGGGTTGAAAAGTAAACGAAACTCAAGTACGCGGAGAGACAAGGGCAATGAACTTCCCCGTCAAGTTATCTCCCATTCAAACACGCACGAAATATGTGTTAGCAACATGTTTCGGGTTTAAAAATCAATACTGACATAACAGGGTGATGTATCTGCTATGCAGGGGTATTGGCGCCACCTTTTTTTGTTTTAATTTGGGATTTCCCCCTCTTATAATAAGCTTATTACGACTGGAATCCTTATGCGTTTGCACCATGTTATCCGTGCAATCAATGCAACTTGCAAGGGGTCGAATTTGTAATTTATACAGGGCTTAAGTGGTGATGCTTACTATGGTAACCCTGATTTATGTTGTACCATGCAGGCAAGGTCTGCCAACAACGATTAGTCACCATATATGGATTTTAAATCATAATTCGAGCATCAGTGGGCTTGCAATTGCTTGCATTAGACTAGAGCAGTGGCCCTTAAACTTGTATCACCTTTAGAACCATTCAGTATTCAATTCAATTTAATACACCCACAGTTATATATAGCACCTGAGATGCCAAGTGATGTTGGGGGGTAGATTTACCAAAGTAATGTACAAAAATGTTACAGCAAAGTATAGAAAAATTAAAGTAAAATGAAATTTTTACGGAATGTGTAAGGAAATTGCAGCAAACAAAATTGATAAGCAACATAAAAGAAAATACACCATGAATACCACTGAAATACCATACACCATTGAAATACATGTAGTAAATGTAGACCTAAGTTAAAAATAGTTACATGTAAAACATTTTGAGGTTTAGATAGTCAGGCCTTTGACTATAGTTGACTATATTTTCGTGCTGTTCAAATTTAAAAAATTGTTGTTTACAATGCTATAAATTATTTTTAAGATATCGTGAAACCTCTGAAAACCTTCTGTGGAAGTTGGAACCTAGTTAGGTTTCCACTGTACTAGGGCATGAATGCTTTAATAGAATTCTGAATATTTGACCAGCTGAATTTGTCTGAATTTTTCACCTTAGGTCATTCTTACCTATTCCACCTACTTACTCTCTTCTCTGGTACCCAAGTTGTCACCTTCATTATGTACCTGTCCTCTGGCATTGTTCAAACTTCAATACTTCTACGTAATTGCCTGATTATAGTTATAAAAAGTAGAAAATCTTTGCCAACTGAAAATGCCGCACATGTATGCCATTCAATGTTTGTGATTACTCAACTGGCGAGCAACCCCTTTCCCAGAGTAATAAGTTTAAACTGGACCAGAGTACCGATTGCTGCGACTATAAAATCAGTCATACACATGCTTGTTAATTTGCTTATGATTGTTTCTCGTTTTTAAAGGTCAATGATACTCGTACTTGGGATAATGTACTGCAGCAGATGAATATGCCGAGATGTCCGAACGCATCTGTGGCGCTGAAGCATATTTACGTCAGGTAAGCAAAATTACACCATTTACATACTCGGCAGGGAACACCGGAATTTAGGAGAGTGCATCTCCTGATGCAGGTAATTTTGTGATGAGCTCCAGATTGTGATCGGCCTATCCACGAAGTTAAAAACAACCTGCAGTGTCCTGCACCAAACTTTATATACACGCAGAATTTAGTTACCTTAATCTAATTAAGTCTTGCATGCATACCTGTTTTGCCTACCTTTATTTGACTCGAGTATACACGTAGGCTGTTTCTGGTTTTAGCAGACTAATTTCAGACTGCACACCAAGGTCCATGCTGGGTTTTTATGAAGCATTTATTTTAAGTAAAAATCGATGCTGAATGTAACCTAATCGAGGTAATCAAACAATAAGCTTGAGCCATGAAAACATTCCCCAAAAACAATGCCTGAGAAATTCTATGACTAGTGGGTAAATGTGAAATTGAATTTGCAATGAAATTGCAGTTCACGAAACTCCAAAAAGTGGTTCCCAAAGTTTTATGCTTGAGGGAAGTTCAAGTATCATGTCATCACCTTCAATGTCAAATTACGACGTCATAATTGCTGTTTTAGGATACATCCATCAATTGTGCCTAAGTTCTAGTTTTGCACACAAAAATTCTTCTGTTGGAGATATTTTTTTGAATTTACCAGCTTTTGTTCAACCGCCTGACCTAATTAAAAGCCAATTAAAATCAATTTCATTCTGCAAATTGAAGGATGAAATAAAATAGCGTGGTTGGAATGTGAGAGGCTGGAGCGACTACCCCTTTCTTTCTATTGTAATTGTTAAGGGTTTTTTGATTCGAGTACATTGTGTAGCCTATGTTCCACGCCTCACCTGGGGGTAAGTGACTTTGATGAAACCAGTTTATTTAAATTGAGCGTAGAGGGAAAAGCGAATGTTGATTCAGACGACGATTTTTGGTGGAAGAAATGAGGGTTTTGATTTACGACTGAATAAGGTAAAGAGGGTTGTTGAGGCAATAATTGTATTCAATCACAAACATCTACATGTACATTTCTGGCCATAACAAAATTGGAAATGGTCAGTGTTTGATCGTCCATGAGAATGAGATACCATTAAAATTAATAAAAAAAATGCCGAGTGGCGTTAGCGAAATTTTATAAGCATAACTTGAAATGCTAAAAATATGCCATGGGGATGTCTGGCCAATTTGGCAATGGCACGTCCCCGCTGAGGTCTACCGCCAGACAGGGGCTGAGGAATGTCTGAGGTCATTGGGTGATGTCACTTTGGTGTATGTGCTGAAGTTTCAGCTGCCTGAATTGGGGATGTCGAAATGAAATGAAAATCAACTCTAGTAGGGTCAGGCTACAGGTTGTCATGAGATTTTTTATTTTGTCGTCGAATTTCTTTGCTTAGTGGTGCCTACCAATCATGGAAGCCATGAAGTTAACATAAGGATCATGGAATCTTTTCTTTTTGGATGTTTTAGGACAGTCAAGATTCAGCTCAATCATTTGAGTAATTAATGCTACTACTCACCAATCTATTTACTTCTATGATATCAACATAAAGGTCATGAAATTTTTGGTTTTTTAACGTTTTAGGGTGGTCAAGATCCTCCTCCATTTTACCTTTGATGCTCTCTAAGCAGGGCTTGTAAAATTGCGTTTTGAAGTACACCTCAGTATAATGTTACAGCTTAGCTGATTGGTTGCATGGTACACCTATCGTGTGATACAATCCGAATACCGTCCAAATTTATGACGTCAAGCAAATGATTGTGTTAAAATGTCATGCACCAAGTATGACGTCATGATCTGGGTGGGGGGTGGAGTTGGGAGATGGGTCTGAATGATGGCAGATAGTAAGGTGATCAACCAAATGCAGAGCTATTATTTGTTCTCAGGAAAATGGCGTAAAATTCATCTCTTGTCAAGACTTAGGAGTCGTGGAAACATTTACCACTTTGGGCAACTGAATTTGTTGGTGTGTGCAAAATCTCCAGATTTGAAGAGTTTGAGCATTAGATTAGCGTGGGATTGTCTTGCTCCAAAATCTCTAAAGCATCTCGAAGATGTCCTTATAAATAAATGGTAAAAACTTTTATTAGGATATATTGCAGGGATTGTACAAGTGAAATATGGTGGTGTAGTGTAAGTGTCGCTACCATTCCAGGACGTGCTAAATGCAATAGTGACACTAGTGTCATCAAGCAGGATTTTTGGACTATTAATTAGTATGCCAGTATTGTTAGGTGGTAGAATAGGTCGCCGCAACTAATATTTATGGGAGAACTCATTTTTGACATTTTTGATATGTACAGAATTGTGCAGGGGTTCCAATACAGTAGAACCTGTCTAAGTCAATATTGTAGGGACCGGGCATCACGTATCGGTTTAGACAGGTTATTGACTTTGGCAGGCACATTAATCAATCATGGGGACGAGCTCGGGACCGGCCGCTAATATTAGGTTATGGAGGTTATAAGTTTACACGGTATAAGCTATGACAGGTTCTACTGTATTCTGACACAAGTCAGCAACACAGGATGCGATGCCTTTGATTAGTTAGCATGCTTGCCTTAGATAGTGGAAATCTTTTCCATTTCTGGAGCTAAACAATTCAAATGTTGCAACGCATCTTTGGGCGAATGAACTTGAAGATTCGAGGGAAAAACCGGAAGTGATCAGCCTCGGTTGAGGCGAACGATTTGTTGGGTTGCCATGGCCGCGTGCATTTTTCTGACGCTGTGAACGGCGGCGAGTACACTGTGTAGTAACTTCCGTAAAAGTGAACCGTAGTAACTAACATACCTCGATAATCATGAAAGGCGAATGACCTCAGGGGTAGCCCACTGACGACGCTCGTGATGTGATCGGTGACGAAATGACGCCACATTTAATAGACTGGAGGATGACATTTGTTGGTGGAGGTAGAACATCTTCCCTGACAAATTCTGATTGTTTAGACGACTAGGGTAATGGCGAATATTTCTTACTCCAGCGTTTTCAAAGTAACTGAAAGATGTGGAGTTGAGTGACATGACCTCAATTCACATTTTGCAAGATTTCACCAGGATAACGTGTATAGAATATAATGTACACATTGACCTTCAATATCGTACCTTATTAGCGCATTCTCCAGAGCATTATAGTGAGGTAGAATTACAGTTCTCTGAAGAACTCGATGCTCTTATGAATGGATGGTACAAGTTTATTAAATGATGTTCACAAATTTGTGACTGCCAACCTGTGAGACTTGCAAATCTCAGGGAGTTTTGAGTTCGACCTGCAAAGCCTGAGAAATTCAGGGAATGTGAGTTGGAGCCGGGAATTTTATTTTGCGTTTGTCTCATTATAATATGAAAAATCGGCACAAAAATGATCGGCCAGACAATGGATTCCACCATTCTACAATAATGAATTCTCATTATGAAGGGATTTAATCTTGTCATTTTTATTTTAACCCTTTGGGTATTTTTATTAAACTAAAATAGAACTAGTGTGTTAAGAGAATACAAGACCTTGGTTTTTTTCACAATTTGAAAAGCAGATTTCATCTAACTGCATGAAACATAGGAAGGCATTAAATCATCATAAAACAAACATATTGTTGTAAAATGTGCACAATTTTACTCAACAACCAAGAATACATGTAAATATACAAAAAATGAATTTTCACCGTTAAGAAATTATGAAGCCATGACAAAATACATAGATAGCAAGTGATCAATAAACAATGATGCAACTTTATTCACATAATGACCTGAAATCCTGCATCTGGCATTGCATCGACGCGGTTGCCCCACAATTCAGGGCTGTTGTAGTTCCATGCATCCATTATTGTCTTACAGTTCATCAAAATGATCAAATTTCTTGTCCCTCGCAGAAAACTGCAGTGGCGAGAACACCCCATGTTTTATGTTAACTTTCAACCCGTGCTTCTTGATGGCTATTCAACAATCTTGGACCACTTTTGTCCACTGTAAACTATGGCAAGGTGCGTCATCTTGCTGAAATTGCCAGTCTGGTCCATGAATAATCCTCCAACTGGATATTTATATCACATACACGTGTATAGGCTATTTACGTATGTAATCATGAAAACGCTATTATATGAAGCTGGAGAAATGATAACACGAGTTGAAAACTCAGTGAACTTTATCAGAAATTAGCAGTCACCATGGACGATTTGAAGTTGAATTGAAAGCAAAACCATATTGGGAGTGTGCAGCGAAAGAGTCGCCATCTAGTGGCAGTCGAGTAAGCTCCCTTGAAAGTAGGATACTTTCATCAAATAACATGGCGAAGTTCGATA
>JAQFYZ010000299.1:0-50045 GCA_034695085.1 Cylindroiulus punctatus
AAAACTCGATTTATTAACGTCAAAATTGTCCAAATCCAGATAATAGGTATAAATGTGGATGTCGCTTCATGGTTGACAACACAACTTTAAGTTCCATAATGCACCGCTCGAAAACATGACCCAGATGTCCCTAGTGAAATTACAAAATCACTCTTTTCTATTGAATCGTAAAATGTATGAGGCAGTAAAAAGCAGAAATCCATAAAACGCTAAAGTATGTAGCTGACTCACCTTTATTCGTCGATAATCGTTAAAAACTCGATTTATTAACGTCAAAATTGTCCAAATCCAGATAATAGGTATAAATGTGGATGTCGCTTCATGGTTGACAACACAACTTTAAGTTCCATAATGCACCGCTCGAAAACATGACCCAGATGTCCCTAGTGAAATTACAAAATCACTCTTTTCTATTGAATCGTAAAATGTATGAGGCAGTAAAAAGCAGAAATCCATAAAACGCTAAAGTATGTAGCTGACTCACCTTTATTCGTCGATAATCGTTGAAAACTCGATTTATTAACGTCAAAATTGTCCAAATCCAGATAATAGGTATAAATGTGGATGTCGCTTCATGGTTGACAACACAACTTTAAGTTCCATAATGCACCGCTCGAAAACATGACCCAGATGTCCCTAGTGAAATTACAAAATCACTCTTTTCTATTGAATCGTAAAATGTATGAGGCAGTAAAAAGCAGAAATCCATAAAACGCTAAAGTATGTAGCTGACTCACCTTTATTCGTCGATAATCGTTCAAAACTCGATTTATTAACGTCAAAATTGTCCAAATCCAGATAATAGGTATAAATGTGGATGTCGCTTCATGGTTGACAACACAACTTTAAGTTCCATAATGCACCGCTCGAAAACATGACCCAGATGTCCCTAGTGAAATTACAAAATCACTCTTTTCTATTGAATCGTAAAATGTATGAGGCAGTAAAAAGCAGAAATCCATAAAACGCTAAAGTATGTAGCTGACTCACCTTTATTCGTCGATAATCGTTCAAAACTCGATTTATTAACGTCAAAATTGTTTAAATCCAGATAATAGGTATAAATGTGGATGTCGCTTCATGGTTGACAACACACCTTTAAGTTCCATAATGCACCGCTCGAAAACATGACCCAGATGTCCCTAGAGAAATTACAAAATCACTCTTTTCTATTGAATCGTAAAATGTATGAGGCAGTAAAAAGCAGAAATCCATAAAACGCTAAAGTATGTAGCTGACTCACCTTTATTTGTCGATAAATGCCTACAACTCGATTTATTAACGTCAGAATTCACCAAATCCAGGTTATGGGGACAAACGTGGATGTCGTAACAAATCGCACGACAGCACTGGTCCTGTTGTGTGAAACTGTCACTAGATGGCAGCACGGGTGGAATCCCTACGGCACGTGCATTTCGGTTAACTGTACGGAAACCCAGAGGTGCTCATCTGATGTGAACTTGTAATGCCTGTAATTACAAAAGTTAATATTGATTTTTAATTTCTTTACATTGATAAATCTGCCCATTAAACTTGTTTGTCCCGCAAAATAAACAAGACAAGAAGGCTTTGATAAACGGCGCGGGGGTGAGTTAGTTTGCTTGTTAGATTCCTTCTTTGTTTTTGGTGTTTTCACAAATATTAATTTTTTACGGTAAAATATTTGTCTTTAATATTTGGTTTCAAGAAAACATTTGTCGCTGTTGTTGTTTGCCTCGTGAAATGTCTATTTGGCGGAAACAATGAAATAACGCCATATCAATCAACCCTGATAAAATATTTAGTTTTGTCTAAAAAATGTTCTAGATTAGATCAACGTTAGATCAACACCTGCACGAAATTTGCAACATCTGAGTAATTGCGTTGACTGGTGGGCCAAAGTAAATCTTGATTAATTAAAGAATTGACTGGCCTCACGTGGAAGTCACATCGTACCCAAAAGTCTGTAAATGAATTAGTGGTTTATGGCTATAATTGCAAATGCCGAGGCACCTATTTCATTAACTGAAAACTAACTTTATAATTTGGCCAAATGTCAAAAAAATGTCAAAACCCGAGAACATCTGGAAACAAAAGTGCTCAATAAGATTAAATATTTCAATATCTTTTTTTGATACAAACAACTCCTACAACAAATGAAACAAATTCCTACCCTCATTACAAAATAATTACAAAATCAACAAAATCCTTACTAAATACCTCATTTGAAGTCGATTGCTTTCCTTGTGGGAACCGAAAAGCAGTCCCACGTCAGAGCGCCGTTGCTTCCGCCAGGGGGCGCTGCGTTGGCAGGAGGGGGTGGCACGTGGATTGACGGGCGCCTTGCTTATCAAAATTGTTTGATAAAATAAGGGAAATTGAAATCATCTTTTGAAGCAAATGCGAGCGAAAAAAAAGGAAAATCTCGCGAAAAGACAGCGCAGCCTTTTTATTATTTTTCCCACTCTCTCCGCTTCTCTCTTCTTATGTTGATGATAATAAATATTAAAAGTTTCACTAGCCCTCACTAGCTGAACGCCGCGTAATTCAGATTAAAGATACCAATTCAAAAAAATATATATATTCGCATTTTCTTATTCATGATCGTTGCGCGCATATATCAAAAACGCCAAGCGAATCTGGCGAGGAAATTAAATTAAAATCTAAAACCGAGCTTGTTGGGTGTGGGGGGATAATGCACCTCGAGTTAGTTTTATTAAAACCGAGATTTTTCAGCAGTGGCAGTTGAGATGCATTTACGAAAGAATAGCCTGTGCTGATTGCGAATGGGGACCGTCATATATGACGTCATCATCTTGGGTGGGGGTGGGGGGGGGGGAGTGGTAAATGACACGTGACTAGGTGAAAGGGTCAAGCCACACAGAATCATAATTCTTGAAATTAAAAATATGTTTTCACTTACATGTTCACATGTTCATTGAAAATGTCGTTTTGAGTCACTTAATTTAAGGCCCATTGAAAGCGCGTAATGACTTTGGGGACACCCTGCATAAAATTGGCAAATACAATTTCTCCTTTCCTGATCAACATATTAAAATAATTTTTTTAACCATAAACAGGGACTCGCGTTTTTTGGGATGTGCTCTTTGACAACTTATGGAAATGTATATGATATTAAGGAAAACGATAATTCTATGTTTGACCTCTTATTTTGCTTGATGGGCGATAGAGGGCAGCACCTGTCATCTGAATGGGAATGGAAGAGATTTACCGTCGTTGGCAAAATAAAGACTATCTGGAAAAATTATAAAAACGAAATTTCATTTCATTTTATAGAGCGCAGGAACTTACTATCAATATAAACTTTGAATTAAAACATTTAATTGCATTTAAAATTATCATATCTGTCCAAAATTATCAAAATTAATTTGCAAAAAATCACTTTCAATGGGCTTAAATTACATCATTTCTCGGAATAGTACTGCTGCGATGAAAAATTTTCCCGACAGCTTCTGCATTGTTTCTACAATAGCTGCTTCTTCCAATCTCGAAAATGTCTAAAAATTGTAGCTGATTGTTTCACACTTTTTCAATTATGCGTGACCTTGCCGTACTTCAGCTCAACTTGACTCAATTTGCAGGTCAGTGGCAACTCTGTCGAATGGCTCTTTTCGTTGACTAACATCTGCAGATTAGAGAAAATTTCGTTAAAAAAAATTGCTGAATCGACCTATGTTGATGACGGTTGAAAATGACAACGAATGCTGATGGAGGAAGGGAGATGTGCCAGCGTGATTACGTATTACTCGAACGCTCCCATGACCACGCAGGGACAAAAGCGTTCATTTCGCAGCCGTTTATCGACGCAGCCTTTATCACGAATATTAGTTTTCGGGCGATTTTCTTCTCCTTTCGGTCACGATTCGCCCGAAATGACCGAAAACTGAGATAAAATTGTGTGAAACGTGAAAATCATTTTTCACCCCTACAGCCCTTCCTAATCTACACGAGCAGAAAACAAACAGTTCGTTTTCTCTTTTCGCAGCTATTTTTTCTCTTCAATATTTTTTTTTTTTTTACATTTCGAGATTTGGCTCCGACATCTGCATTTTATCTGGTACAGGGTCCGAAATCTTTTCGTTGGATTTATCGGAACAGCATTACGCATCAGTATTAGGCGCGTTTAATGGACTGGACGAGCGTCCAAAACGCCAACGCGATACTTTTCAAACATTTTTTTTTCATTTCTCATACCCTATTTTGATCCCTTTCAAATGTTGAATTTACGACGTCGTGTCCGTTCACCTTTCAGGTTGGGTCGTCCATGAAATCAGCAGCTTAAAATCCAGATGACGTCATTTTTTGATCCCATTTCACATCCTATTTTGGGTTAAAAATGCTGTTAATAAACGTCATAACGATCCTAACGTGTGATGTCAAACTTAGTATGAAATGACGTCAAATGTTCAGGAAAAGGACGACAATTAATCATGAAAATGCACATCGATTGGCTCTGACACATGTCACTATCCCTTGAGAACAAATTCTAACTTTAAAATGTGTTAAACCGTGTATGTTGATCACTTTTTGATCTTTTGATCACTTGAGCATGACCAGATTTTTTCAAATTTGTTACTTCTACAAAATCAAAATGCTAAAAAGATAAATTGTTGGAGCTAGGACATGTATCATTCCTGAATACTAGACAATATAGATTGAAACACACGTGTTTTCTGTTCGTTTACAGCAGGGTATCTTCAAGGACTTGAGACTTTGTTAAGTTAGAAAGTCCTGGAAAAATCCCTGAAGTGAGTGGTGCACAATTTACGATTTGCCAACCCCTCACTCTTATTATTTCACCTAGAATTTTCAAGCGATAAAACGAGCGAGTAGACAGGTAAATAAAAACACGAAACAACAACATAGAAAAATACAAAAAAAGGTATCAAACAGGTGTCATTCTTGCATACCGGACAAGCATAGGATTGAACTTGTTTTATTTCATATTCTTTCAGAGCATGGCATGATCTGTGATACCTTCAGATCTCAAGGACTTCAAAGCCTTTTTGGTTTCTGCAAAGTCAGAAAGTTGCAAAATCAAAAAAATAGTTTGCAAAGTTCACCTGAGATAATAAAAGTGAGGAGTTTGCACATCTTGAATATTGTGCATTTCTAACTTCAGGGATGTCAGAAGTCAAATGCCCCGAAATCACAAGTGCACACTATTCAGGATTATTATTTCAAGTGGATTTTACAAACGGAAGACACTCAGCGCAGCACAACGGAAGTTTTAGAAACGAAAATAACGAAAATAATTATAAAAGTTTGTTATGGACGGGCAAATTTCCTAACGAAAGTATAGCCCTACTAGGCTACTAGATACTTTGCGATGCAAAATAAATCTTATTCAACGTTTATTAAAAGCACAAACGGTTAAACTTTCGGTTTTTTTCGGTCCAGTTTATCAGAACGAATGTTTAACCTACCGTTCATACTTTTAATAAAGGTTAAATAGCGTTTATTTGGCATCGCTATGTAAGGCCTTACTTTCGTTAGGAAATTTGCACGTCCATAATAAACTTTTATAAAATACATAAAAATGAAATAAACTATCTAAAACTTTCGTTCGTGTTGCGCTAAGTGTCTAATAGTTTCGTTCAATACGAAAGGTTTTCGGTCGATTATCGTGTCATCATTTAAGGAGAGGGCTAATACACTGGAAAATCATCATGTAACAGGTAACCAGGTTGCTCACCAGATTTAAAAACCAACATTTTTTTACCCTTTCTCCGCTTTTTGCATACTGGCGTGTAGAAAAACACCTGAAATTTGAAAACAAAAACAGATGAGAAAAACGATGCAGAAAAGCCGAGTAGGAGAATTTGACACTGGCGCTATGTTTTTTCCCCCAGATCCGTCTCTTGGCCCCCCACGAATTTAGCGCTCGATTTCCTCTTTTTATCATTCTGGCGTTCATTGTTTGACCTCTCTCTTATTTCGTTGGCTTCGCAGCATATTAAAGATGGTTTCCGACTGCGCCGAGGCCTAACTGCATCCTCCGTATCTTTTTTCCCAAACAAAAATTAATGGCTTGGATAGCGTTATTTTCTCTCTCTCATCCACACACAGTATGATCCCCCGGCCCCCACCACCAGGGCTGGTATTTTTTGCGCCAAAAACCTCACTTTTTCACTACATTGGATACAAAGTGCGCCGGGGTGCGCGGAGGGTAAGTTTTTGATGATGATAAGCTTCCTTAGCAGTTCAGGGAAGTGGATAAAAAAGACTGAAAAATATTATAAGGCAGAAAGACAAGGACGTGTTAAGAATGTGTAAAGACCTGAACTCAAATCAAAGACGTGTCACGCGGCCCACCCCAGACGACAAATACGACGCCTTTCTCTCCGTGATACAGCATCGAGGGGGGGTGGGGGTGGGGTGGGGTGAGGGGTGACCCCCCCACACCCCCAGCTTCTGTCTCGCTTCTTCTCGTTGCTCAACTCGGCGTAATCTTTCTTCAGTTTTCGGATGAGGAGGAGGAGGAGGCTGCGGATGAAAAAAAGGGCATTTTTAACTTCTTTTTAAGATAGTACAGCGGAGAAGAAAAATATGAGATAAAACAGAGGCTGGAGCGCCGCAAAAAGAAAAGAGGCGAGAGATGAGCAGAAGCGAAAAAAAAAAAAATGGAGAAAAAATCGAGAAGAAAGAAAAGCACAAAGTTAAAAAGAAGCTCAGATAATTTTTCTTAGAGAATTGAAGGCGTAAAAAGTCGAAAGACATATTGGGTTTTTCTGCGATTTTCGCTGCTCTCCAAAATTTGCACTTTTTTTATTAGCGCTCTTTAGTCTCCGATGTTGGGCGCTGTGGTCGCCCCCTGGCGGCGAGAAACCTGTGATGGTAAAAAAATGTTCAGTTTCAATCAAATCAAAGTCAAATTCAGATACAAACTGGTATTTTTATAAACAAGAAAAGATCATTATCTCTTGGGAGGAAAATTGTCGTTCTGCTGAATGTCCCATTTCGTATTTTTGGTTAAAATACACTTTGGCAACTGAGGCTTACTCTCAGCTCTCAGCTCACAGCTCACAGCTCTCAACCCTAAGGCGTTCATCTTAAGGAGGTGGCCAACAAAGGAGGTTTTCGACTGGGGTTGAAATCGACGAAATCCGACGATAAAATTCGGATGTCGGGGGGAAAATCTTATATTAAATAAAATTGAATTTTACATTTCAATAGGTTTAATGTAAGTGTTTGATAACACAAGTTCATTAATTCATTTATACAGATAGACATACGCTGAGTTTGAAGAGGGGATGAGGGGGAAAAGAGGATTCGGAAAAAGGGAAAAAGGGAAAAAGTGGTGAAACATGGGACACGCAACAGTAGCTACAAAAATGCCGCAAAAAAGGGGGTTACCATAGAAATGCGCCGCGCACAATCTCGAGGATTTCATTTCCCATTTCAGCACCCCTGAAATGTGGCAAACACTGCATGACGTCGAGCATGCATGGATGGCCATCGCCTGGATTACTAGGGTAGGAATGACGAACACCAATTACTGACGAATTCATACCCTATCTGCTGACAAGCAATGTTGCGAACTGCACTTAGAAAAAATAAATAAACATTAAATGGACCTTACAAAGTGCACAATAATATCGACCCCTCAACATCATTGTTGACCTTGATGGACGAGGTACAAACGCATTCCATGGATCATGATAATGAGGGATCATTTAACTTTAATTTTAGCATTAGCAGCCACGAAACTCACCGTCAATTGCAATGGGGACTCAGTGTTGTCGGTATTGTTTCGATATTGACAGCTAGAAATTCTTCAGAAATTCAGATAATTTTCAGCAATTGGAATACATCATCTACACACCGGTAATGCAGTGGCGCAACTACGAATCTGTTGTGGGGGTTGATCTGAAAGCAATCCCTACAGTAATGTCCTCTTACAAATAATCGGTATCACGTCAGTATTTGATGAAACTGACAGTAATCTAGACACTAATGCATGGTACGCTTAACAACACCCAAATCTGGGTGAATCATCCAAAATTGGGCAAAGCGCTTTTCTTTGGGTCACATCAATGAGAAATTCTCCGAACAATTACCAATAGGCAGATTCTGTTACACAGGAAAATTCGATGTGAATATTTCACCGGAATTGATTCATGAAAGTAATTGCTAATTAGCGGTTTTCGGTAATGAGGGATTAAAATTTAGCAAGTTGGGGTGCCTGACACATTGCACACGAAAAATACCGTGAATTTCAGCCAACACCAACAGTAATGCTGATCGTGTAAGGGGCTGCTTCCTTAGCAGAAAATATCCCGTGTCAAATTCAGATCAATTGCAACTAATTCGCCATTAACTGCACTTTTGACGTTAATGGCGAAATCATTGCAATTTATTTGAATTTCTCATATGGAAAGAAAATGCATTTTGAAATGCATTTCAAAATATATGTAGATTGCATGTATTTCATAATGGATTGTAAATGCATTCTAAAATGCATTTATCATGGAGATTTTACTGAAAAATACATTTGCAATATACTTCAAAATGCATTTCTTTTGCATGTGGGTTGACAGGGCATATTTTCTGCTGAGCCATTCTGCTTACTGTACCACTGACCTACACTGTAGTAGACCGCATAAGATGCTCTCATGAAAACCACGTTTTTCGATGGCTATTAGAGTATTAGGGCAGCATCATCCAGTTTTATGTCTGCTCGCATAGGGGGGGAAACCGTTTCCAAATCCTGCCACCTGTTAACATCCACTGGTGGGATTTCGGCGGCTGTATCGATTTCCACGGGGACGCAACAGCTGGGTTGGTTCCCTGGGGTCATCGGGCTCGACCCCTGACCCCAGCTCGTCTCATCTCACCTTTACTGCCTTTCCTCCTTATTTCCCATCGAGCGGGGGCTGCAGAACGCACTAATATAATGAGTGATGATGCTTAATAAGTGATGGACTCTCGGCTGTATCTCCTTTTGTTTTTTGGCAACCTAATGCTTACGTGGCTGGTGATTAATGACGGGCGACAGATCCCCATCCTCTCTTTTCCGCGATAATGCCTTTTCCATCATATTCGCCGGTGCCATACCTTCTTCATTTGTTTCGGCAATTTTTGCAGCGCGGATAAGGTCATTAGAATAATGATGTTGCCTCCAATTGCCAGTGACGGGGCCATCGGTGTACACGCATCGAATTACGATTAGGGCTAGAAAAGGGGAGAAAAAATGAGTGGAAGTAGCCCGGAGATGAAACCTTCAAAACTAAATAATGATTCGGGACGATATTCCTCCCGATATCGCGCGCCTCTCACTCCATCCGAATGCCTGAAAAGGAAGAAAGAAGAGCGAAAAAACATTATAAATGATGGCCAAATTAGAACGGTTTTGGCAACGGTGTATATGGAAGAGCGATTGGGGATGTGGGATGGGAAATTTACGACGTGGATATACCGAATCACCGATCAAATTCGAGACGCTACACGCGCTGAATGATAATAACAATAATAATATCGAGAAAAATAACTCACCATGACACGGTTTTCTGGGCGAAAATGACGGTGAAGCTGAGGCCAAGATGGCGCCGGTCGGCGTTCCAATTTCGGAAATCGAACGTTCGAATGTGTTGATTCCAAAAGGGATGGCAGGGGCCGTCATAAATGGTTGTCCGAGGGTTTAAGAAAATTCACATTTTTTGGGTTTTAAAATGAAGTATGGTTCTCATACATTTGTGAAACATGTGTTTTTTGCATCAACGGACGTTATCATGCGCAAATCGACAGTTGAAAACCGGAAAATGCGTCGTCAAAACTACCACCGGCCATATTATACGACGGACAAATTCGCGATAAGGCCCATTGAAAGTGATTCTTTGCAATTGAATTTTGATAATTTTGGAAAGATATGATAATTTCAAATGCAAGTAAATGTTTTAATTCAAAGTTTAATTATATTGATAGTAAGATCCTGCGCTATATAAAATGAAAAGACATTTCGTTTTTAGAATTTTTCCAGATATTCTTTATTTCGCCAACGACAGTAAATCTCCTATATTCCCATTCAGGCGGCAGGTGCTGCCCTCTATCGCCCATAAAGCAAAATAAGAGGTTACACGTAGAATTATCGTTTTTATTAATATCATATGCATTTCCACAAGTTGTCGAGAGCACATCCCAAAAAACGCGAGTCCCTGTTAATGTTTACAAAAAAATTATTTTAATACTTTGAGCAGGAAAGGAGAAATTGCATTTGGTAATTTCATGCAGGGTGTTCCCAAAGTCACAACTCACTTTCACTGGGCCTTAACATTACATTTCCCGTGTGATGCAGAACGTTCACATCACGTCCGAATACAATTTCAAAATTCCGCTGTTTTTGTGATCTTTCAGGGCTTTTTTAGTCAAATTTGAGCAAATTTCAGCATGCACATTTGAGGGCGGAAAACGACTGCAATTCATACCATGTTGAAATTATTTATTCATAAACGCAAAAAATGTTTGGGAATTTGTCAGATTTCCCTGTTGCACGTTTTTATTTTCTTGTTTTACGATTTCCTGTGTGTGTTTTGTTCGTGTTTACCTAAATCACCCTACAGTATACGTGTAGACACAAACTTTTCCCAAATTTAGCTGCCCCTAACACCGGGCAATCACTGCCAGCCTACGAGCCGTTAGGGTAAGCCCACTTCAAATTCCCGAGTTCATCTTTCTCAGGTTACAGTTATCGTTTCGTGTTTCATCAAACAATGTTTGAGTTTATACACGTTTTCAGTCTCCGCTTTATTTTCAGACAGACCTTCGTGACCGATCCCTGCGGCGCACCTGCCAACGTTCGAACATTCGAAATTCGAACGGAAAAAGAACAACGACGGTCGCCATCTTTGCAAGCATTTCAGGCGATTTTTAATCGTAAAATTTGGACGAATTCGGCTGTAAATCCATAAGAATTACGGGAAAATGATGGTGTCCTCCACTGGTGGCGTCGAATGAGTGATGTTTTTGCGTTGATTGTTTCGTAATCGTCCTCCCCGCGCGCGCACAAGGTAACGATTTTCCGCGCATCCTTCCCCCGCCCTCTTCGCTTCCCTTTTATTTATTTTTTCCCTTCGCTAATTCAACGCACAGGAAATTAAGCAGTTGCGTAGCCGTTTATCTTTATCAGCGCAACATAAGTTAAGGAATTAAATTACCCCGTTATAGTTTTTTCCCCATTATTATTATTTTTTGAAGTTCGTCCTCTGTCATCGCCTCTGAGCTGCTGGAAAAATGTCCCCAGCTCCGATGCACTCACAATCAAAATCTGGCTTTTTTTTTCACAGAAATCGGAGAATATTACGCCTGCCAGGCTGATAAGCTGTTGGAGTTATACCCCAACGAGGATGCGACCTGCCAATCAGCGCTGGGGCAAACTTGTCAAAGTGAAAATAAACAAAAAATTTAATTCTTACTTTTGTCTGGATGCACCCAATGGTTATAGGAAGACGCTTTACGTATGACGAATTTTGACGAAATTGTTAAAATGTGTTTGTTATTCTTGCAGAAAAAGGCGTCAAGGGCGAGACGGTCGTTTTAGGAATATGGACATGACTGATAAGCATCATTTTAATTTTTGCCCACGTACAGAAGTAATTTTTTCTTACGGAGATTTTTGCCCAAATGTGCTTATAAAAAGATAAAAATTACCTCCGTACGTAGGCAAAAATTAAAAGTGTAAATCTAGCATTAGGGTTTTGTGCTATGTACGTTCTTCGCTTGTTTTATACGATGTTTCATCAATTCATCTGAAATTACAAGTATGAGTTAAATCTAAATGTTACATCTAAACGTACATTAATTTAGATTTAACAGTGATAATAGTAGACGCTTATTCCCCTGAATGGGAGAAGGTTGGATGAATGTAGGTCGTTCACAGACAACACTGACATATCAGCTGTTTCAAAATTATCAAATTGTCAATATACAACCGTGGGTCAATACCAAAAAAAAAATGCATCTTGGTTTGACATCCCTGCACATGTCCAATACATATGCACATGTGAGTTTACCAAATCAAAGCCCGATACATCATGATGCATGATATGGTATAAATCATATATCAAAAAAGTATTAGCATGTGACATAATATATCGTTTATTTATATATATATATATATATATATATATATATTTGGGATTCAAAGATGCCAGCATTCTAACGCATAATGCAGTACAGTATGTAGTCAGTCCAGAGGAAGCTTTGTTTTCACGTTGTTAGAAAATCAAAAAAGTGATTGTGAATCCTCTCCGTAAAACTCAATTTCTGGTCGAGATAAAACAACAGTAACAATTACGACGTTTCCTAATGAAAATATCATTTTTGTTGCTTGGGCAGGGAAAAAAAGACGAAGAAAAACCAAACAAACAGTACATGTAAGAAGAATCAAGATTGCATTGTTTCGTCGTGCGGCGTGAAGATTTTATAAAACCAAACAGATGAGAAAGGGTGGTGAGTTGCTTCTTCGCCCCCCACTCACAATGGACGCCAGGTGGGGGTGGTGTTAATCCATGTTTAAATGCACTTCTCACATTTCCTCGCAATCACCCCCGCCCCTCCCCCTCCGAAACATCAAAAAACTGTTTATCTAAAAGTTGGGCGAAAACAATGCGTGGAAACTATGGGGATGAGGTGATTTTCGACAAAACCTCAAAATGGGGGTGGATAAAATATCTTTGTTTTTCAAAAGGGGATTTGGCGTCGAAGTGTTTAATAGGTGGGGTGGTGTGTGTTTATCAATTATAACGCTCTTCAATCTCTTTTTCACACGCGCTTGCCATACACGTATGAAAATATAAAAAAAAAAGAGAAAGGCGTTTATATTCATCGGGTATAAAACCGCGATTATGAGCGAGTCTGCAGCTTCCTCTCTTCCCCCCCGTCTTCGCCACAAAGGGAAAAACAAGCGATTTTGGCTCGGCGAGCGTTTAATTAAAAAGATTAGCTTCAATAGACATTGTTCGAAGCAAAAAGGATGAAAAAGCGACGCGGAAAAGACGACGGAGGAAGAGGAAAAAAGGACCAAATAATAAAAAAATTAAGGAAAAGAATGGAAGGCAGTTGGCTCATCTGCCAGAAGAAATTAAAAAATAATCCCCAACAACGGTGCGTATATGGGTTTGATAAAACAATTAAATACCCAGAACAACGGTTAGGGGGAGGGGAACCAAACCTGGGACAATATATACCAGATCTACATATAGATTCAAATAAACTTTTCTGGAAACTCAGTTCGGTTTCTTGGCAATGGCATATTGATTTGTGGACGTTCAGGTATTATGTCATCATATTTTTGCTACTTTCAGACACTCCAATTCTTGACGATGGAGAGGACATAGTTGTGGACCAAAGCACTGACCTAACATTTTTACAACTGAGTGAAAATCACACCAAAATTAGAAGAAAATCAGTCGCTCAAACTTTCATACATGGTAAAATCATAAATACGAGTCGTAAGACTGCATGCAAATTATGGATTTTAACCGAATGTTTTATAACACAGCAACGATGTCTCATCAGTTGGCTCCTTCTCTTCACATCCGCCGTCTGACAATTTGGCTAATTCCTAGCCCCTAAAATGATGGCAAACTTGCACGTCCCCAAATTTATGGACTCCACAACATGTAAATCCATAGTACTGTAATCAAGCATCTTTGGGGTGATGAGGAATGATGACACACAACGACAGAAGTGAGGGCAGTTTGAACAAATTGACTTTTTACCATGCTTATATTTATGAAATCATTTTGTGGCTCAGTTTTACCAAAAAAAACTTTATAAGAAAACGTGTCAGTTATCACGTAATTGGTTATTGCATTTTGCAATAAACTGGGTTTTGTAAGTCATACTCATTAGAAAAAATAATTTTAAAAACTTTACTTACTAGGAAAAAAGTGGCTAAAATCCAAAATTGCATCATGAAACCAATGATCATCATCATCATCATCATCATCATCATCATCATCATCAATGAAAACGTGACCAAATTGCGCCATTTTTGAAGTGAGTACGTACTTGTTTCTTTGAAAATTTCGCCGTATAACTATTAATAGTGTTTTAGAAATTAATTTTTTGCAATGAGTGCAGGACTTTGTGCTCAGAACGCACATCGCACAATGCACTTATCCTGTTTTTATTAATTCAAAACATAGGTTTCATCATGGAAATTGAACGAATGACAACAGGGGGCGCTGCAAGACGTCACAATTTCAAACTAATCTAACAGGCCTGTTTACTCTCGATTGGAGAATCGAGCAATATCTGGTAACAGATGTCGTTTGTCTGGCAAAAGTAAACGAGATAATCAATGGCGCACTTTGGAGTCCTGGCCATTGCGAACTTCTGAAGAAAACATTTGTGTATCTCGAACTTGTTATTGTTGTTGTTAGGAGATAGCGGAATCCCTTATCGATGGGGATGGAGGAAAAAACTTATAAATCTATTGAGCCTAATAGGGAAACATTGAACTTTGGCTGCGTTGGCTGCACGTGGTTTATTCATAAAAAATCACGTGTCGCCAATCGCTTCCTGGTTGGGAAATTCGATTGGGTAGATGGTTAGGATTAAGATAGTCTAAATTCCTGCACTGTTTTTTCATGATTTTTTTTTCTAAAGCACATATGCATCGGTGGAAATCCAGGAAAGCCAATATGATGTAATCAGCAAACTTTGCATCCTCTGCGCAACAAAGTTGTTGTTGCTCCATTGACAATGGCTGGTTCAGATCAGTTATCGTTGGAAGAACACAAAAGACAATGTGGTAACGAAGATGTTGGAAGAGCTCAATTACGCAAAACAAAGAATGGGCGAGATGCGAAATTTATGCTTTTTTGCAAAGGGATTGCAGCGTTTTCGATAAATTGACATTTGAGTGCGTTCAGATATTTTTGAGTCACCCTGTATGGCCTTTACTCATTCACCAGGTACAAGATGATGATGATAATGATGATGATGATGATGATGATGATGATGAATTAGCACCATGAGTTAGCACATGGAATAAAATAGTACGCCATTTTTAGATTGTTTTTCTGCGAGACATCATTACGCCCCAAATGTATGTAATTTTCCATCAATTTTTTTCAAATTAAGAAAAAATGGCTTGTAAAATATGTCTACAAATGACGTCATTTGTGTTATGCTTCGAAAATAATGGAATATTGTAAAACATGGCATCTTATATCGCACAATTTTTAGCAAAAATAAATACGACAAAATTACAAAACAGATTCGAAAATAGACATTTTGTAATATGTGACTTATACAGTGTGTCCATTGAAAATGGATTATGTAAATATCCATTTTGTAATTTTTGCGTTGCTTTATTTACGTTCATGAAAACAGATTGATTTACATCAATAACCGGAAATGCTGCGAAGAAACTAACGGTTTTTCCTTTTTTTCCCCAAATTTACTCACGTTTTTAAGAAGTAACTTTGGCAGAAGTAACAAAAACTAGTGCCCCAGTGGTAAAACCATTCTACATGGTCAAACAAGTTTTGAAGTTGTAATTATTCAAGGAACAGTGACAGCATCAACAGTATCATAGCCAATTGAAGTGCATTTTATGATAAATTGCAGTCCTTTTCTTAAAAATTATAAGTTACTCATACTGCCAGTTTGACGTCACATGTTAGGACATCATGACATCACTTTTACAACATTTTAAGGCCCATTGAAAGTGCGTTGTGACTTTGGGGACACCCTGCATAAAATTACCAAATTCAATTTCTTCTTTCCTGATCAACATATTAAAGCAATTTTTTTGTAACCATTAACAGGGACTCGCGTTTTTTGGGATGTGCTCTTGGCAACTTATGGAAATGTATGAGATGTTAATAAAAACGATAATTCTACGTTTGACCTCTTATTTTGCTTTATGGGCGATAGATGGCAGCACCTGCCGTCTGAATGGGAATATAAGAGATTTACTGTCGTTGGCAAAATAAAGAATATCTGGAAAAATTCTAAAAACGAAATGTCTTTTCATTTTATATAGCGCGGGAACTTACTATCGATATAAACTTTGAATTAAAACATTTAGTTTTATTGGAAATTATCATATCTGTCCGAAATTACCCCAAAATTCAATTGCAAAAAATCACTTTCAATGGGCCTTAACCCGAAATATGACGTCAAATGTGAATATAAAAAAATTCGAGGGCCGCTCATTAATTCCAGGCATGCTGGGGGTGGCGTCGTGGCGAGGGTGGCGAACTGCAGCGCCCCCTACCCCCTATCGGTCGTTACATCTAAACTGCGCATATTACGGATAAATGGAGAACTCTTCATTCGGTTAATTATTTAAATGCGAAATAATGACAGTCGTGAAAAATTACGACCCCAAATAGACGGCGCTGCAGATTAAGAAAAATATTTTAAATTTCATCAGCATTCTCGGGCCGGGGCCCCTTATCGCTCCGCGAGGCTCCTTCATAATTTAAATTAGGGGGGCGAAAGGGGGACCCCCAGAAAAAGCACAGAGCCCGTTTTTATCCTTAAGGGCCTCCGATAAATTCGAGATAATTTAAATGAAGTCTTTGTTATCTGCGTTGCTGACGGCATCTTTTCGGTGGGGGCGAGGGGGGCGGGGGAGGGGGGTAACAGACAGGAAGCCAGGGGGCGCTACAGCGAGGCGTTTATCAGAGACAGGCAGTTTTTATTTTTATCATTTCGCCAAGCCCCGATATCATTGTCATTAGACGGGACTGATGGCTGAGGGCTACTCAGGGGGACGTTCGCAAAGTCAAACCTAAAAAAATGACAAAAATGGACACCCCATTCTTTGAGTACGTATTGGGTTTAGTTATTTATTGATGAAAATGGTCAAAAAGGTGGAAATTTCGGGGGAAATGCAACTATATTTTGAGCAGCACTGTATTAAATTTTATTTAATGTTGAAAAACCGAAAAAAGTTGGAAATTAATTACAAAAAAAAATAATTTAATTGGGCACACCATTGCATTTTATTTATTATTAAAATAAATGGTCAAAAGTTTTTCAACAAATGAAAATATTCTTCAAGTACGTATTCAATTTAGTGATTAATTGTTGAAAAAGGTTAAAAAGTTGGAAATTTATATTAGAAAATAAACTATCCTTTGAGTATTGCAAAAGTTTTTCAACACATCACAACAAATTCAAATATTCTTTGAGTACGTATTGTATCTAGTTATTTATTGCTGAAAATGGGCAAAAAGTTTGAAATTTATCAGAAAAAAAATAAACTGTCCTTTGAGTATTGTATTTTATTTCTTTATTATTAAAAAAACTGTCAAACGTTTTTCAACAAATTAAAATATTCTTTGAGTACGTATTGTATTTAGTTATTCATTGTTGAAAATGGTCAAAAAGTTGGAAATAAAATATTTTTCGAGTACGTATTCAATTTAGTTATTCATTGTTGAAAATGGTAAAAAAGTTGGAAATTTATGATAAAAAAATAAACTATCCTTTGAGTAATGTATTTTATTTATTTATTGTTAAAAAAAATTCCAAGTTTTTTAGCAATTTAAAATATTTTTTGAGTACGTATTGTATTTACTTATTCATGAAAATGGTTGAAAATTATGTTGAAAATGGTCAAAAAGTTGGAAATTCCGGGGGGGGGAGAAATGCAACTATCCTTCGAGCAGCACTGCATTTTATTTTATTTAATGTTGAAAAATCGAAAAAAGTTGAAAATTTATGATAAATTGTTTCAACAAATTAAAATACCCTTTGAGCACATATTCTATTTAGTTATTTTTTGTTGAGTAATATTCAAAAATGGGACATTTAATGGGATTTGAGCGCAAATTTGAGCACAGCACTATATTTTACTTATGCATTGTTGAAAAACGGTCAAAAATTGAAAAAAAAAAGAAATTAAACTATTCTACGAGCCCAGCATTTGGACATCATTTACACATTTATTTATGGACGGCCCCCACCAACAAATACCATTTTTTCTGGCACGGGTCAAAGGTCACAACTTTCTTTCCACCAAAATTTCTCACTGATCCCAGATGGCGCACGATACCACCCCCTCCCCCTTCTGTTCCTTAAATTCCTCCTTAAATTCATTAAGGAATTATTAGCTTCTAATTAAGGCCTTAATTTACCCCCACCCAGCTATCGAAAGCGGCGCACGTCGCAGCAGCGCCCCCTCCACTTCCACCCCCTGGTCCCCCCTCCCTCCCACCACCACCCCCAACGCAATATCTTTATAGATATCGGTTTGCTGGTGCCTGGCAAGATGATAAACTGCCTGGGTAGGCTTCCTGCTAAGAACTGATAACGTCTGCAGATAACACCAGTTTGTGATATGTGGAAAAGTGAATGAGGATGAAGGGGGCGCTGGGGGGCGCAGGGGGGGAGGGTGCACCCCCCACCCACGCGTAAGGCGGGCCAGATAGATATGGGTCCCAGATACCAGTCGTATTGAGAGTTTGAGCGAGTTAAGCGATCTTGATGGGGTATACTATATACGAGGAGTGCAGCAGCGACTAGAGAACAACCCCAGCAAAGTGCGACGGTGGCGCCCCTGGCGGAGTGTGACGGCGCCAAGCTTGTCCATGTAAAGTTCATGGATGTTGAAGGCGAATGCAAAATTGCGGATAATGTTATCAACCATTTATTGTTATCGGAATTGCATAGCCCAGAACGCTGCTAAATGAACGCTTATTGTGATCAACTTTCCGCTTAATGTTATCATTTTTCAAATGTCCAGTTGGAATGCCCAAATGCCCAAATGCAAAATATAAAAATAATTTTTGCTATATTTCTATCGATCTTTCGAAAGATATACACTATACCATCGAAGATTAAAGGAAGGGTTTCTCCAACTGGGCTTTTGAAAATGATGACATTAAGGGGGACTTTGATCACAATAAGCGTTCAATTAGCAGTGTGTTTGAATAGCAGCGTTGAACTGCACGAGATTTTTTCTGAATTGCACAGAATTTTGCAAAATTGCACAGATTTTTTTCTCAATTTCACAGAATTGCACATAATTTAATCTCAATTGCACAGATTTGCAAAGAATTTAATCTGAATTGAACAGATTTGCACCGAATTTTCGCTGAATTTCACAGATTAGCACAGAATTTTGCAGAATTACACACAATTTTCACTGACTTTTTTCTGAATTGCACACATTTGCTCTGATTTTTTTCTGAGTTGCACACACTTGCACCGAGTTTTTTTTCTAAATTGCACACATTTGCACCGACTTTTTTCTGAACTGCACACATTTGCACCGAATTTTTTCTGAATTTCACAGATTTTCACCGACTTTTTTCCGAATTGCACACTGTTGCACCGAATTTTTTCGGCATTCAACACATTTGCACCGAATTTTTCAGAATTGCACACATTTGCACCGAATTTTTTCTTCATTGCACACATTTGCACCGAATTTTTCTGAACTGCACAAATTTGCACCGAATTTTTCTGAACTGCACACATTTGCACCGATTTTTTCTGACTTGCACACATTTGCACAGATTTGCACATCATTTTTCATCCCTTACACCCCCACCGGTCTTTTGTGGTTTTCCCTTCCCCCCACCCCAGCTGCAGACCTCCGCACTATAAGAGGTACATGTACGAGAGGCCACAATATTATTATTTTTTATCAGTATCATTATTATTAACGTATTTGCATAGAGGGCACACGCGCGCCCCCGGGCGTTTTTATCGTTGATTTTGGGTGATTGACAAGCCCCGCATTTTTTTAAAAAAGTAAGAGGAAACGGGCGCTGCTGGGCCTGTTTTACATAATATGAACGTCTTTATCTATAATTGAATAAATATATAAGCGGGCATCGGCAACCGCGTGTGTGCCTCCATGAGCCAGCAGCCGAATTAAGCCAGTTTTGGATAAAAAGACGAAAAAATTCAACCAAATCGCCACAAATGCTGGGCTGTTTGTTTCCGCTCGCTCGTGGGGCCATCGCCGAAAGGGCCTTTTTGTCATGGAAATTTCGGACCCGATTTCTCTAATGAGAAAAATGAGTTTTCTGCAGCTGCCGACGCTGGCTCATTTCAATCAAAATCGTTTTCGCCATTTTTCATTAATTTTTATCTTGCAGCGACCTCTTTGAAGCAACCCTTTGATGCAACCCCTTAAAGAAACCCCTTGAAGTAACACTATGAAGAAGGGGCGCCCCTCTGCCCATGCAGGCCCCCTAGGGCCCTGGGTAATCCCAACGTTTCACTGAATCAAACCCAAAGAAGAAACAAAAAAATCTTATTAACCAGCTTTGGAATTTGTGGATAACTGGGAGATGAGAGCTGAGAGTTGGGCTGAGAGTTGAGCTGAAAGTTGGGCTGAAAGTTGGGCTGAGAATTTAGCTGAGAGTTGGGATGAGAGTTAGATGAGAGTTGGGATGAGAGTTAGATGAGAGTTGGGCTGAGAGTTGGGATGAGAGTTGGGCTGAGAGTTGGGATGAGAGTTGGGATGAGAGTCGGGCTGAGAGTCGGGCTGAGAGTTAGATGAAAGTTGGGCTGAGAGTTAGATGAGAGTTGGGCTGAGAGTTGGGCTGAGAGTTGGGATGAGAGTTGGGATGAGAGTCGGGCTGAGAGTCGGGCTGAGAGTTGGGATGAGAGTTGAGCTGAGTGTTGATAAGTAGGCGTGTCCTAAAAGCTCGAGAGCTGGCAGTGATTGCCCCCTTGCAGGGCAGCTAAGCAAATACATTTAATTGGCAAAGTGAACTTAAATAAAGAAATCACGTAGTGTAGTTAGGTTAGGTTATAGGTTAGGTTGTTGGTGTGAAAAACACAATACACGATAAACACCAAAGCAATCAAATTCATCAGCCTAAAAAAACAGCATTAAAGCGACATAAACCCACGCGAGTGCTTGGACATTTTATAACATGCTACCCTTCCAAGTCGCGTAGTGCATTTCGTGCCGATGCATCATGTTAGCTGGTTTTCTGTGCAGATGATCCTCTACTTGGTCCTTCCCCAAACTATTAAACTTTTTCATGTGAAAACTTTCCAGCGAAAGTGACAAAGATCCAAAACTCCCAAGCACAGCTATCGTGACACACATTGTTTCCCAAATTAAGCACTGAAACGGTGTACTTTAGCTCCCCAGTGGTAACGGCAGGCTGGCAGTGATTGCCTGACGATTAGGGGCAGCCAAAATCCCAAAATCAGAAATTACACTGTCAACCGCACATATGAACTGTTGGATTTTTCTCGCTCGCGGGTATTATTTCTCGCTTCCGCCAGCTATGTAGTTCAGTTCGAGCGCTCGTGCGCACGCGCGAGGAGCCGTTCCATAAATTTTCCAAAAAATTCGAAAAAGGCGCGTTCCAAAAATGGCGGCGCCCATATCGCAAGTGCGAAAAGTACAACGTAGATGAAAAGCACTCGGTGGTAATTATTACAAAAGCGATCGGGCTTCGAATTAAGTGCGCGGATTCGTCTCGACAATAAGGCCACCGTTTATGTTCGTCGGTATCTGCGCATTCAGCGGCATTATTCGGCGTATCGTTGAAAACAATTGAAAATTCGATGGCCTGACGACATAAGGAATGGTCCCTTATCGACGCCTGGCCCATCGTTCGTCGAATTTTCATCCATTTTCATCCATTTTCATCAAACAGTTTGTATATAATGTACATTGGCCGCCCCCCTCCCTTTCCCCCTGCCGAAAACAACACTTCGGGACGGGGCCTGGAAACGCGTGCTGGGCTTAATCGGAATCAATTACTTTAATGAAACGACGCGTTTAATGTTCGAAAGGGATTTTCCGTCGACGACAATCAATTTGGAGTTTGAAATTAAAAGCACGGCGGGCGAAAGGGGTGCGGGGGCTGCAGACGCGCCGCGGAAAATGTCATCAACAGCAATTTAATTACCGAAAAAGAAAGATAATCTGAGAACGAGATTGGAAAAGCGCTCGGCGAGAAGCCAATGAGCGACAATTATTAGGCAGAAACAGAGGGATGAGAATTGAAAACAGTCAACTTTGAGCTCGTCGAAACCAAGATGGTCAACTTCGTCTCTTGACAACGTCAACTGATCAGTAAAACTGTTCAATTTCGCCAATAAAATTGCTGGTCGAGAGTCGCTGTAAGTGATTTTTTGCAATTGAATTTTCATCATTTTGGACAGATAGGATAATTTCAAATGAAACAATGTTTTAATTCAAGGTTTATATTGATAGTAAGTCCCTGCGCTATATAAAATGAAAAGACATTTCGTTTTTAGAATTTTTCCACATATTCTTTATTTTTCCAACGACAGTAAATCTCTTCTATTCCCATTCAGACGGCAGGTGCTGCCATCTATCGCCCATAAAGCAAAATAAAAGGTCAAACGTAGAATTATTGTTTTTTATTAATATCATATGCATTTCCATAAGTTGTCAAGAGAACATCCCAAAAAACGCGAGTCCCTGTTAATGTTTACAAACAAATTATTTTAACATGTTGATCAGGAAAGGAGAAATTGCATCTGGTAATTTTATGAGGGTGTCCCCAAAGTCCCAACGCACTTTCAATGGGCCTTAATGTGATTGCGGATAATGTTATCAGCCATGTAATGTTTGATTTTTTCACGCATTCGGCTTATAGAATCGTCCGGCTATTGTCATCAAACCAGCCTGGCCCCAACGTGATCACATTAAGCGTTACGTGGAATAACTCTACATGGAAAACTACATGGTAAGAAATATAACTTAGAGTTTGTATTAATTTGCAAACCCCAGCTGTGTCAACGATGTTTTGCATGGTGGTCATATACATGTACAGCCTTATCTGAAATGTAATTTCTGATTTAGCTGCCCCTACCATCAGGCAATCACTGCCAGTCAAGGAGCCTAGGCGCAGTTAGGAGCAATCTACACAAGTACTTCCTGGCCATTTATTTCAACTTGGAAACGTTTTCGAGTTTTTCCCAATTTTTCCATTTGGGAAACGATGCTAAGTAAGTTTTTCCCAATTGCTGACTTTTAAGTTGTCCACCCCTTATGTTACTTTCACTAGCAAGTCTTCAACCTGAAAGTTAACTTTTTCATTTCAACAATTTCCCATTAATAAATGTTGTTACAGACTCGATGCTGGCTGCATCGTGTGTATACTTTGTGTTGGTAAATAGTGCTAAATTTAGTTTTCCACAACATGTTAATTTGGAGACGCAGGAACGGCGCCCGCAGCGCCATCTGGCGGCGCCATTTTCCGCTCTTCTTTGAGTCAAAGATTTCATCTTCAGATAGGTAATTTTTTCTCGCCTTCGTCAATTATTCATCGCTGGAATTTTTCACGTTTTACCTCATTATCTCAACTCTTGGAAGGTTTTTCTCTCCAATAATAATAACGTTTTAATTTCTTTTTTTTTCCTGTTAATCTCACGAAAAGCGATTTCATTCATTTTCTTCAACTGTCTGCCTTTTATTTAAGATTATGCATTTTCTCCTTATCCCTCGACTGATTGATTGCGTTATTCAGTCAGCCTGTTTTATGGGCCCAGGCTCGTCAGACGAACTCCCAAAGAATTAAGAGGGCGCTTGATTCGCGATAAAAAAGGACAGTGGAACTTAATTAAAATGTACACGACCTTCTTACAGATGTAATTATCAGCGTTAATGGCTGCTGAGAAGAAAAACCGACAAAAAGTGAATTAAAAGGCCTCGAGCTGTGTGATTGTGTCTATGTGGACTGACTATAGCGTCAATTTTATTACGATTTAATGAAAATCATGATTTAAATAAATTTGGTAAATTATTGAACTTGAAAAAATGTTATTATAAGGAACGTCTTCGTTGAAATTATACACACTGGCACATAAACCCCAGGTAATTTACGTTTTTATGACGTTAGTTATCATTAGGATCATTAGTTACATTAGTTTTTGGAAAGACATCATTGCGACCTAAATGGTTGCCATTTCTTGATCATTTTTTCAAGTTAAGGCCCATTGAAAGTGCGTTGTGACTTTAGGGACACCCTGCATAAAATTACCAAATACAATTTCTCCTTTCCTGATTAACATATTAAAATAATTTTTGTTTGTAAACATTAACAGGGACTCGCGTTTTTTGGGATATGCTCTTGCAAACTTATGGAAATGTATATGATATTAATATAAACGATAATTCTACGTTTAACCTGTTATTTTGCTTCATGGGCGATAGAGGGCAGCACCTGCCGTCTGGTGCTATAAGAATTATGGGACTACAAGATATTTACTGTCGTTGGAAAAATAAAGAATATCTGGAAAAATTCTAACAACGAAATGTCTTTTCATTTTATATAGCGCAGGAACTTACTATCAATATAAAAGTTTCATTTGAAATTATCATTTCTGTTGTCCAAAATTATCAAAATTCAATTGGAAAAAATAAGTCATAACTCGAGCAGTTTTTACAAAAAAATTTAACGGGGTGAAACTGCATGATGACATAATACTTGAACGTCCCCCTCGGTGGTTTTTCTCGGTCAGATGCTATCGGTCCATTGTGTATTTTTCTCCATTTTCGGTTAATTTTTCAATGGTATACACTCTGGTTCCGCCCCTGTTATCCTCACGAACCTTATCGTGGAGTCACGGCGTGCACCCCCTTGGCCCCCTAACGTATTTTCTTATGTTTTAGCATCAAAACCAGCCAAATCGCCCCCACCCCATTCTCATCCATCCCCCATTGTATACTTTATGATTTTTTTAGCCCGAGTCGTGATCTTTCTTTGATTTTCGACTTCGATGCCCCATATTAAAAAAGCTGTCAAAACCCAAAAAAAACTCCAAGGGGTTTTTGTTTGAAATCGTTTCTCTCGATTAGAAATGATAGACAATCGTTAAAAACCACTTTCTCTCGCAGTGAAAAAAGAATGAAAAAATAATGTTATCTCATCTGAGAGCGATGATATCGCGAGACATGGATCAATAATTACGCCTTCAATTAAACAAGAATAGGCCTACTTGGGCGATTCGGTCGCCACCTGGTGATTGTGCTGAGTCGCTCAACACAATCTATATATCGTTGATTAATAAATCGTCGATTAAACGGTGGTAGTTCATCGAAAACTGAGTCGCTGTGAGCATCTGGCTGGTTATTATATCGCTCTTAGCTCTCAAATGGTCGCTCTCAGCTCTCAAATCGTCGCTCTCAACTCTCAAATGGTCGCTCTCAACTCTTAAATGGTCGCTCTCAACTCTCAAATGGTCGCTCTCAACTGAAATGGTCGCTCTCAGCTCTCAAATGGTCGCTCTTAACTCTCAAATGGTCGCTCTCAACTCTTAAATGGTCGCTCTCAGCTCTCAAATGGTCGCTCTTAACTCTCAAATGGTCGCTCTCAACTCTCAAATGGACATCAAAGCCATTCACTATGTTTACATGCCAGTTGCTAAGATTCCTTAAGGTATGGAAGTCATGAGGGCATGCATGTAAATTAATCTGTCTAATCGTGGATTAATAAGTAGCCGATTAATACCAACTTCAAAACTGCTAGATTCCAAAAATAATGTACGGATCACTTAATTGGCCCTTACCTGGTAAACATTTGGTAAATTCCCACTTCTTCACACTTCAATTTCATTTCAAATTGCCCGCATTAATTTCGCAACGCTCTTTCCCGAAATGGACCATGCAGCCACCATTACCCCTTCAAATACATACGCGTCACTTCCCCAGTGGGCAGAAAGCCCTTAAGGTGAGAAAAGTTCGCATGCAAACATGGCGCTATAGTGGTCCCAACGAGAAATGGGAAATTCTGACAGCCAGTCGGAGGGGTTCTGCTTATCGATAGGTTCGTCCAGGCTATTCCAAACCTATAATAGTTGGTGAAAGGAAAATGGCTGCCATAGCCATACTTGCCACGGTGAACAAAGTATGCATGAGCTATGATCCGTGAATGCTCGGGAGCCAATAAGTCGTTATGTGCGACCCTGGTCCTCCTCATTGATCGGAGTCCTATGGCGGGTTCAAGAACGAGCCAATAAGCTGCATGTGCGACCCTGGTCCTTCTCACTGTTCGGAGTCCTACGGCTCAAGAACGAGCCAATAAGCTGCACGTGCGACCCTGGGCCGAGCACTGTAGGGCCCACCTCTGCTTTGCTAAAGCGCTTTTCGGCAGTGGGCACCCGTTCAGGCTCCCCCTCTCAAAAGTTGGATGAATCCGACCAGGAAATGGCATCCTATTGGTTGAACTGACGTCATTTTTCTCATTTCTCGTTGAGCCCACTATAGCTGGGTAGGTTAGGTTAGGCCAGAGGGCGCCGCCATCCGCTAGAAGGCGCTGCTCATCGGTAGGCGCCATATTGGAAGGTGCAAAATCTCAAATCTTTCATGTAATATCAGCCCTATTAATTTCGTTTCAAGCGTTCCGGTTTCCCCGAAAAAAAGAGGTCGCTCGTAATTTTATGGTTACCAGTTTTCTTAATCGTCGATGACCTCGTGTGCATATTATATGTTTGTTTTTAGCGTCTGTTCAGAGAGAGAGAGAGAGAGATGGTTATCTGCCCAAAATCATGAAAGTTTTTGAGCAAATAGTTTTAACAAGTTTCCACAAATCATTATCTGTTAATGCGATAATGGGTTATAAAGCGCCGGCCATGGCTGGTTATAAAAAAGTTATAAAAAAGTTTAACAAAAGTTTAAAAAAAGTGACGGGGTGGACAGGGGTCAGCCAAAACAAACAAAGCGCAGCCCCTGAGCGATTTCGAAATTAAAACAATTGTATAAAATCGGACAGATTATCACTTCGTGGCTAGTTTTTTCCCAGCTCATTGTTAATTTTTTAATTTTTTGTGCCGTTTTCGAGGCCTAACACTTGACCCCCCATCCCCTATCTGTAATGAGTGTTGAATCCAAATCCTAACCTTTATCAGCATAGCGTGTTGTAAACCCAAATTCGAAATTAAAATTCATATTGCACTATTCATTTTCAGATGTATGTGCTTACCACGTATTGCATTCTAATTTCCTTAATTGTAACCCAACACATGCATACTATAAATAGAATGCACTTATTCGTCACCATCAATTTTGATCATTACTTGATCGGTTTGGATTACGTGAGAGCAAAACAACTTTTCGACATTGGATTGATTTGGACTGGGGTGTCAAACTAGCAGTATAAAATCACGTCAAATTTTCGTGAAAAGCACAGCAATTTATCATTAAAATGCACTTGACTATAACACAGAACTATAAAAAACGATTATTTCCATCAATTCCCTTTTTCACAGTCACAAACATTCGTGCTTGTGACTGTGAAAAAGGGAATTGATGGAAATAATCGTTTATTACAGACCAGTCAAGTTGGTGAGTTTTGATAACTTTAACACAGAACTATACATTATTAAGCCACTGTTCCTCGAATGCATTAAAATTTCAAAATTTGCTTGAACATGTACATTTTTTGATCACTGGGACATAACTTGTTTTTTTCCAAATTGTTACTTCTGCCAAAGCCCATTTGTTTATCAAAAACGTGAGCAAATTTGGAGGAAAAAAAACATCATAATTTGCTTCACAGCATTTCTTCGTTTAATAATGTACATTAGTTTATTTTTATTTTTATAAAAATAAAATTATGCAGTTCATTTTTATTTTTATATAAAAATCCATTCAAAAATGGATTACGTGAATATTGAAAAACGTCTATTTTCGATTCTATTTTGTGATTTCGTTGTTATGCTTACGAAAAATTATATGGCATAAGATGACATGTTTTACGAGTGGTTTTCATGGTTCATCATGTTGGAAACAGGAGGAAAAAATGACGTCATTTATGGACATGTTTTCAAAGTATAGTGTAGTCTGTGAGACCTGAATCACATAGTCCTTAATTTGAAATGTTGAAAAAATGGCATCAATTTGGGACATTTGCGCAGCACAAACGAAAGTTTTAAGTTAACGTTCGTGCTTTTAATAAACATTAACGTTTATTTTGCGACCTAAGTATCTATAGGAAATTGCACGTCCATAACAAACTTATTGAAGGCACGAAAATTAAATTAAACTTTCGTTTCCAAAACTTTCGTTGTGCTGAGCAAGGTGTCTGTAATGATGTCGTGTCGAAATAAGGATCTAAAAACGATGTCATAAAGAGGTAATAAATTAGTACATGTGCTACCTGGGGTGCTACACCAAATAACATGTCAAGAAAATCGATATCCAACCCCTGTGCTCATCAGATGCAATCGATATTTTCTCATCGATATGTATCGATTACGACCTAAAAGAGGGCTAGTTTTCGCTCCGGTCAATCTGATAAGGGGTGGGGGGGGGGTGCATGGGGGGTTGAGTGATCGCAGTGAGAGACGTTATCTTATCTGTTGTGATCCTCCCCACTCTCCCCAATCTGGCTGTGGATTTCCCTGACCCCCGACCCACATATCCGTCCCCCCCCCCCCACCCCTCGCTTATCTCGCATTGGCGCGCCGATGGACGATAGGGATCGCCAATCACGTGGCTCCTTACGTAAACAGAAAAAAGTTTCTTGGGTGAGGAGGAGAGTGAGAGTGTCCGGGCACTCAGATGCTGATAGCCGGCGAAAATTTGTAGATTAAAAACGCCAAAATTAAGGGGATGTGGCTATCATTAAGGCTCGAGATGGATGGATTGGGGGAGGGGAGGGAGGAGGGGGAGATTATGTCAGCGACAGAAGACCCCCGAAAATGACCCTCTCGGTCAAGCACGTTATGGTGTGAGCGTTTGTGTAACTGTCCATAAGTTTGTGATTTGCATTTTTTGATGTTATTTTCCAATATGATAAGTTTTGCTTGTCATGAATGATGACGTACCATGTATATATTTCAAAATCTGGATGTTATGTTGTGATTATCAGCACAAGTTGTATTGAAGAGCTTCGTGTTGCACTTTCTTGAATAAACTATTAATAAATTAAAAAAGTTTCTGTGCCCATAAAAACTTCAGATCAAAAGTTTTGTGATACCTATGATATGCAGTGCCCTGTGATGTCCATGGACCATAACTCAGTTTCATAACTTTCCTGATATTCCTGATGCTTCAATTGTGTAGGAATTGCCTGATTTCAGTTACCGGATAGAGGACAAGTATTAATGTCTTATCTAGACGCCACCCCTATTGGGGGTTCTAGAAACTATGGGAAGTTTATGATGACGAAGAGGTGCGTGGTGAAGCGATTGTCCAAAGCTATGACAACTAGGTTTAATTCGGTCATCATTGATCTAATTTTGATAGAAATCATGTCATCATGCACTCCTGAGAGGGGTGTCCTTTTGCTTGTCCTATAGGTGATGCCGTATAATGTATATATTTCAAAAAAAAATTATGTTATGTTGTGATTATCAGCACAAACAAGTTGCATTAAAGTGCTTCGTGCTTAACTTCTTTAATGAACTAATAATAAATTAAAAAAGTTTCTGTGTTCAGATATTTTGTCATACCTACCATATGTATACCATGTATGACATGCAGTGTCTGATGATGCCCATGGACCACTTCTCAGTTTCATGACTTTTCTGATGCTGCAATTGTGCATGAATTGCCTGATTTCAGTTACTGAATAGAGGACGTTCTGTCACTTTCAAGTATTAATGTCTCATCAAGATCCTTCCCCCCCTCCCAATAATGATGACGGAGTTGTACGTGGTCAAGCGATTGTCCAATGCTTTGACAACTGGGTTAAAATCAGTCATTAGACTCATTATTGATCTAATTTCGCTTTTGAATTCTAATTTGATAGAAATTGGGCTCATTTCACCATATTTGCAGACAATCATGTCATGATGCACTCCGGAGAGGGGTGTCGAAATTCTATCCCCACGTTTTGATTATAAAATACTTTTGCAAAACTGGATTGCAAAAAATTTATGTCAACCCATGCGGATTGCAAATGATTGATGTCAACCCAGCGTTTGATAACGCAAGGATGATGACATCATCATTCGCCCCTGGGATGCCAATGACATCAAGTCACATAATACCTGAACGTTCTCATGTCAGAGCAACCAGCAGCGCAAATTCCACCCTGCTGATGTGCAGTGTTGTGCAGTGCAGTGCAGGAGCAGAGGAGTGCGCCGACTGCAGCGCCATCAACTGTCTGAAGAGGCAGCCTGCAGTCATACGCTGTGCTGCAGTTGATGAACCAGTTCTCGAGTTCAGAGCCTTCGTATCCTGGGATGAGAGCGTGTGTGGCTCTGCCGTGGTGTGGTGCGCGCTAGGAAGGGAGTGATGATGATGATGCTGCCGGTTGGCTCCTCGTAAAAGTGCGGACCGATAGCAGACAGCGACAGAAATCGTACCTGAGTTATCGACAGATTGGGCCATGCGGATGACAACAGACAGAAGATTAGTAAAATAAACACCGAAAGATAAAAAGCCAGAAAAAGTGCGCGAGTGACGGAGCATCCAGCATCCAGAGGCGGCGGCCAGACTTTGGACCACAATGCCCGTTTAAATGTCTAGGCGAAAACAGTCTCATCCGAAGCCACTCAAGAGTAAGTCCACCCTACACCTAGCTCTGTAATAATCTCGCTCATCGACGTTTAGGATGATAATTACGAGAAATCTTACCGTGCGGTTTGTCAGCTGATCGTGTTTTTACTTCAAGACGAAAGTTTTTGTCTCCTCGAAGTGACGTGTTTCGACACGTTTTCGTGGCCAGCAGCTGCGACGTCCATGTGTCAGAGACGTGTCGTGTTAGCGAAGCAGATCCGTTGTTTTATCCGTTCGAGCTTGATGACCAACTGTCATCTTCAAAAATTGACTAGGCAGTGCCGATAAGCGTGAAGATAGTTGGCGTTTTGCGGTCCAGTACGCTCTACATTCAGGGTGTCAATATAGGCGTCTATAATCTGAAAAAGACAAGCAAATCGCATGTAATGCCTGAATGTTTTTATGGCATAAGGCTATTGGCATAAGAGCTTGCTGCAAGCAGGCTATAACATGGACTCCTAGAAATTAATGTGAGCAAAAGACGGCGTTAAAATCCTCGAGTGAACATAATGCAGAGTGGCTGGATTGATAACATAACTCCGTGGCTTTCTAAAGTGGCAGGCAAAGAAATCTCTCGGCCCTTTCTGGTGTGAAAATGCGAGATCCGTAAAAGTTTGGTTTTAATTATCTGAATATTTTGCACACAAAAATTGTCTGAAAAACCCGGTACGTTTCCCCAGTTTCCCCGCACTTGACGTCCACCATCCCAGCTTGGACATTTCAACCAGTTTTAACCTGTTGCCAGCTTAATTCTCTCCTAACTTGTAGAGCATGTTCAGTGTTCACATGCAACGAATCGATAAAAATGCATTGGATAACTTCACGATTATTTGTGGGTAAAGGTTCCCAAAATTCGGACGCCGATACACGGTTTGTATAGCTGGGAAGACAACTTCAAATTCCCCCGCATGCATGGTGATCAAAACCTCCAGATTTTAACATTCTGATCAACAACTTCAAATCATTTTTTCCAACATCTACAATGTACATGTATAGCAAAGAAGGTTCAAAATGTTAACACTATAGTGGATGCAAAACACATGGGGCTGTGTTGAGAAAGGTGTTGAATGAAAAACGGATGCGTGTCGCCACAAGCGAGACATTGACAACCGAGGACATTTCAGCATTCACATAATATAATTAGCTAATTAGCTATGATTAATTAAAATTTCTCACCTAGTGAATTGGGTCTTAAATTTGGAACGATAAATGGAATTCGAATTTGGAACGATTTTCGTCATATGTCACACGTAAAAGACGCGTAAGCGACGTTTACCCTCTGTTATCAGTTACTTCCATACCTTACCGTCAACCTCGTCGAGTATTTTCATATCAAAATTGAAATTTTTGGCATTTATCTTCACAATCAATTTGCCCATCAAGCATCCATCACCTTTCGAATTAATGGCGAACGGAACCGGAACTCGCGTTCTAGAACGTCGCGAGATCTCGCGCATTCGCGCGTGACGGCGTTCCACAGCGTGGAATTAATCGAACGCCATGAATGCATTCGACCAAGGTGAAAAAAGTATGAAATTTTGGCAAAATTTGTCCAAATTAAGACGGTTTTTGGCCAAGTAGAATCACCGTCGTAAACGCGGAGCACTAAACCCTTCCCGGACCCGTTAAAAACAACGAATTAACGCGGCAGGTGATAAGTTTTTGTGACCAAAGTTAACCCTACTGACTAGACTGCTATGTAAATCGTATCGAATGTAATCAGCATTACACGTATAGATGCAAACACGACGAGCAGCAATAAAACCGTGGGATTTTTTGCGGTCCCCAATTCAAAACTAACGCTCGAATTAGTATGCGCGGTCGTGATGCCGGCGTCGGCCAGGAATGCTGTAAATTTGTCTCATTTGCCTGGCTCTGTGAAATCCGCCACAGGCCTAATGCAATGATGCTCCGCACATACTGCATGCAGGCTGGCAAGGTTTGAAATTTTTTTGTCCGATTTTATCGTCGGGATGCATCGAACCTGCACATTCAGATAAAACGTCTCCTCTTTTCCGATGAGGCGATAAAAAAATGCAATCCGATTGCAAAAGCCAAAACAATGCAGAAAGAAAAAGTATCATGTCCGTGCCCCCTATACACCCGTATATGTAATTATCTTTATTTCGTCCCTTACATATTATAAATTCTCATCTTGATAATTATAATTGAGTCGTAGGTAGATTAATCGCGATAGCGCCATTTATACCTGCCCCATCGTATAATGTAATATCGATTTCAACTCTAATGGCCTTTCATCCGAGTGAGCTGGGCCAAAAAAATAATTTCTTAAGATCAAAAATAACTCAGGAATTTGCCGCCATTTTGATTTCATTACTTTAATATTTTTCACTGTTTTTTGCAGATGATATTAAAGGTTTTACCTCGAAGAAGGTTTCATGGACACCTTTAATTGCCGTTTACCCCCTAAATTTACTCGGCTTATGCTGACCAAAATTAGGCAATAAATCTAGATAAAAGTAACCAAAAACTAAATGAAAACAACTTGAAGCGATTAATTATAATCTCATTTTCAACAAACACCGACAGTAACGCTGATGGTTTGATGTCCCATTCTGGTTATAGACGTTTGAATTTTTGGATAAGTATTTATGCACAAAATATTGACTGTAATATACTGTCAATATACAGTAGCAAACAATACTCAGGAATTAGCTAGACCTGGAAAACCCATAGACAATAGGAAAAGTCTGCGTGCAAAGTCAGAGGAAATGGATTTACATGTACTTTGAAGATATCAGGAAAATACAAATCAGTCATACATTTTATATACATACTGTAGTTATTGGTTAACACAGAATCAAGCGATGATAGACAATTCTAAAGAACAAATTGATAGTAAAATTATAAATTTAAGAAAATGTTTAATTTTGTTCTTGAATTTCTATATCTAAAACTTAAAAATTAAAAATTATTAATATCTTCCACATGTAATTGCTCGTAATTTCTTGATTTTTGTGTTAACCATTTAACAGCTATGTAAAATGTATGTCCTTAAGAGAATTTGGTTATGTACAATCGCATTATTTTTGTGCATTTTCAGTGGTTATGGTGGTCAGGGAAGATTCTGAAAGCTAGAAAAGTCAAAGTGATGAAGATTTTGTGTGGAAAATAGCAGAGAGCCCTGATGCAATGGTACTTATATTATTAAAGCAAATTTGTCTGGACATTTTCCTGACTGCCACTGACTTCCCCGTAATAAATAAGCTTTAATGCCCGTGAAACTAATGGCAATAAAACGATTTCAAAGGTCATGCCCTCCTGACTCGAACATAACCTGCAAGCAGGGGCTGTCGTGGATTTACCGAAATAAAAAGCGTCTTAGGAATATGACAATCACTTTGTATTCACGCTTATCTACCGAATGATTAAGCATTAATAATTCGAAATGGGGTTAATTGCTTCCAAGTAATTTTTCTCGCCCGCTGCCATTTGTGCAATTTTTTTTTCTTGGTCATTTTGTTCATAAATTGCCGTCGTTTTGTATTCGTAAAACGCCAGTCATTTGGCCCGTTATCGCGAAATTAAAACGCGATTAAAGTGGTAATGACAAAGATAAGCCTCCTCCCCACGTGTAATCACACCTTCAAGTGCAATTGTTGTTTAGTTGGCGTTTTTTTCCCGTATATTTATTTTGTTTTAACGGCCACCTTTTTTGTCACATTTTGGGGATAATGTCTGCGAGCAGCAGCTGCCTCGAAAAAACGCATAAAAACGGGTGTTTAGTCAGGAATTCGTGTCGGTTTTTTTCTCGTTTATTTGGAGAATTTTCCCCATTTTGTGGGGAAAATCTCAAATTATTCGTCAGACTGAAAAATTAATCCCAGCGTCGTAAACCCCAATTGACGAGCGGCTGTGACCAGTTGCACCAAATCCTCAGGTTAAATAATGCAGTTGTCAGTTAAATCCTCACCTCGTTGCCAGTTTTCAACGCATTAATCGGGCCTTCACTTAATTGCAAACTTGGATTAAAGAGATTAATCACCGCAGTGCTGACATAACAGTATGTGCCATCATAAAACAGATTTTCGCATCAAATAATTCGCATTTTTTATTGCTATAAATTCTGCATATACATGTACATGTACAGTGTACCTATTATAAAAGGTGCATTTCCCTGATTTCCAGGTCATGTTTCCATAAATTTTCCCGATTTTTATTGATGAACGCACATCTAATGGCATGAAAGATAACAAAACAAGCGTATAACTCATTCTGCATCCAATTGACTGGCATTATCATTAAATCAACACACAATTTTAATACAGAATTTTGTTTTATCTCTTTGAAATTTGACCAACCTCTGAAAACTGCCTTTCATCTCAGTTACTGCTAATTTCCTGACATTTCCCAGTTTTCCAGGTGGTGTGGTCACCCTAAGCTTATAAGTTCCACTATTAGAAGATAACTTATTAAAAATGAATTATTATTTGGACGATTATATTTAATCTAATTGATGTTTCACATTGAGTTGGTGTATGAATTAACTTAACAGGGTCAATCTCATAATGTACAAATGCAGTTTATTCAGCATTTTTCAAATTCTTATTATAATTTGTACATTTTTTTTGTTTTGCAACAAGTCCACCCTAATGCGGTGATTATATTGGGTTGATGGATGATGCCCACTACCACATAGTACTGAGTTGAATCGAATTGAATTTGAAATACAGTATATCGTTGCAGATCAAACCTTGTTAACCAATCTCAGTTGGATATTTCGAAAGTTGCATGATCAAAATCACACGTTGTGCATCCGAGTCAAGGCATAATAAGTTTCTGCAATTTCGGTAAAATATTATGGAAGTTTCGAAACGTGGTTTTCCCCCGAACCCTTCAAATGATGAAATTATCATTCACGACCAGCCGGGGACGGCATTGTGTCATCAGTGCCGTCACAAAAGGTCCCCATCTCCGATTAAAAATGCGCTCGGTTTTCAACGATAATCCGTGAATGGCAACTAGCCTCTCTCATCCTCCATCATCAGATTTTCGATGGTGTGTTTATCAGCTCGGTATAAATGTAGCTGTATGAGAGCATGAGAGAGAAAAGAGGGCTGGCTTCCTTTTTCCACGCACGCATCCAGTGCCAACGCTTTGACTTTGGTTTTATCTGTTGACATTTTCAGATAATCTTTCTCGGGAATCAGATAAAAAAGTATAGAAGGTTGCAAAAGTTGATTATGAAATTCAAGGCGATTGGTTCGGGATTTTATCTCGGTTTCAAAACGTGAACTTGTTTTCCATTCGCTCAGATGGGAATCGCGATAAGAACGCCAGATAGGCCTATAAATACATACGTACCAGCGCGCATATCACACGCACGCACAAATGAAATGACCTCAAAAAACTTTTTTATATCCGCAGCAATGTTATACGGCAGAAAATACCAAATTAGCTTTTTTCATTTTCGACAGCACGACGCCATTTTGTCGTTCTTTTTCCATTTGGAATTTGGAAGGATGTCTCGCGAGAGATCACGTGAATCACGTTCCATGTCTGTTTCGAACGTCCAAGTGGATTCTAAAATCGCCATTTTGTTTGGTGAAAAGACAGATTTTTGCACTTTGTGTATAGCTAAATAAACTCAAGAAACTCAAGGAAAAAAACGTAAATGCATACGAGCATCTTTATTTGCGAGAACTTTACTCGAAGGCGCGCTCTTTGAATGCATATACGGTGTAAATGACATGTACACTGTATGTACTGGACAAGTATAGACCAGCTGAATGCTTGCTATACTGTAAGTATTTTGCTTTTCGGTAAGTAGGCCTACGTGTATTGTTTGGCGTTGCTTATGCCGAATTAAGTCGATGTTGTCCTCGCTTGACCCGTTAGTTGTAATGCTCGACTCATGAGGCGATTTCAAATTCAATGCGTTCAAAATCTCAATGAGCTATCACGGCGATTTCGAGGAACGAAAGAGGCAGGGTGAAAAAGTTGTCGTTTGGGTGAATACCCCAGCATAGCGGTCGCAATCTGCCCGCGAATGAATTTCGAAATGGCTGCCTGCTGGGAAATTGACGGTCCGGGGGGGTTTTCCCGAAAAACGGATTTGCAATTTGAAGTGTTACTCGACAGGGATTAGGCAGAGTTATTGTCACGATCGAGTGGGGATATTTCGACATTTGGCGACCAGGTACATATTGGGAGGTAAATTATATGTTGGCGCATTTGGCACATTTGAATAATCGTTCAAACTGGCTTTATCCAATACAGGAGAATATAGTACTGCGGCCCTTAAAAGGCTCCGTACAAAGCAGCACGTGCAACCGATTAAAGGAGCCATTCTTGGTAGTACTGTGGCCCTTAAAAAGACTCCGTACAAAAACAGCACGTCCTTCATTAATCAAGCATTTTTGATTTTGGAGTATTTTTAGCTCTCCCTGCTCCTTAATTCCTTTCGTGCTTAAGTTTGCGAGGTCCAGTCCATGTCTTGTTGTATAATGCGTGTTCAGCGTCAGTATAGGCATCGAACATAGTTCATCATAGTCGATTTTGGAGAAAAAAAAATACCTCAAAATCTGCCATCCTGGCACATGAGACCCATTTTTTGCACTTTCAGGTGTTACTTCAAAGATGTTAAAAGTTCTCAGTGTACTTTATCACATGTTCGTGATCATCAGCCCCCCTCTCTATTGATGACAACCATCGAGTGAAACTGGTTTGGCCATGATGATGTCATTCAAAGATGCTTTATGGGAGGTAACGTTAATTGGGTTGATGTTTTGTCAGACATTTTTCGATCAAACAGTTGGTTGTCCAGTTTTGCAAAACATTTCGCCTGTACGTAGTTTCACATACTGAAGTGTATAAGTACATGTATTGCTCATATTTTGATAACAATTTGCCTTGGTCTTATAGGGTCAATAGGGTGTAAAGTGATGATCGACACAAAAAACGACTATAAATGATCTGTTAATGATGGAAGTGAGGAGGAAGGATTTGGCCAAATGATGATGTCAAACATTGGCTGTGAACTCCATCATTGGTCATCCAGTTTGGTTTATACGAAGCTTCTCTTTTCTTCAATTGTACTTTTGACTACCATCAGGTACATGTATGCTCACATTTTGAGGGGAGGGGGCTGATAATCACGAATACGTGATAAAATCGTACTGCGATATCACTTAAGAACTTAACATCATTCAGATTATTTGTTTAGCTCCCATGGATGCAGTTATGTTGCCTTTTCAGGCAGAACACGATCAATACGCTATAAGTAAGCACGAACTTCAAGATTTTTGAACTATGCATCGCCAGAATCATATATTTCAGTTAGTAAATATGATTTTGAGGCGATTTGCGGCTCGTTAACTCCGGTTTCACAGGCCTATCGCGTCATCATCCTGTTTATCTGGAATCCTATACAGATCACGATAATATATGCTTTTGAAAACGACCGTTGTTTTCATGAGAAATTCAAGCGGTTATCGAATATCTCAGACTTTCTTCGATGTAACGGAAGGGAAAGAAAAACAATCTCGACATCGAAAACACCAACGCGATGACCATGGTCCATCCCGTACAGGGTGTCCGTCGTTGACACCCTGTACGGTCTCCAGTGATGTCTTTTTCAGGGGGCTTATCTTCGCCCCCCTGACCCTCTCGTTACCAGTTCACACGCCAGAAGGAGTATAGGAAGTGACTAAGGCACTTTCGACTAACTGTTGCCCAAACAATCGACGCCAATTGGCTGGCGGAGCCCGGGTCGCCCCCTGGCGGGAGCCGTCATTATACAGGACCTAATTGCTGGCCATTGTTTGCGCACAATGGACACAACCGCAGCAACTAACTGGAGGTAGTGAACTCCTGTCGGTCGCTGCAACTGCGTGGACTTCATGGCAGGAAGCTAACTTGAGTCCTCGAGGCGCGCATGCGCAGTCAGCAATATCAAACCAGCAGGTGATGTCCTTTAAGGCCCATTGAAAGTGATTTTTGCAATTGAATTTTGATCATTTTGGACAGATATGATAATTTCAAATGAAACTAAATGTTTTGATTCAAAGTTTATGTTGATAGTAAGTTCCCGCGCTATATAAAATGAAAAGACATTTCGTTTTTAGAATTTTTCCAGATATTCTTTATTTTGCCAACGACAGTAAATCTCTTATATTCCCATTCATGACGGCAGGTGCTGCCATCTGTCGCCCATAAAACAAAATAAGAGGTCAAAGATAAAATTATCGTTTTTATTAATATCATATACATTTCCATAAGTTGTCAAAGAGCACATCCAAAAAAACGCGAGTCCCTGTTAATGTTTAAAAAAATTATTTTCATATGTTGATCAGGAAAGGAGAAATTGTATTTGGTAATTTTATGCAGGTGTCTCCAAAGTCACAACGCACTTTCAATGGACCTTAAGTCCAAAATCAGACAAAAAATTACAAGTGGACAGGAAGCATGAGGCTGTGTAAATCGCCTATATACGCCCTCAGGTGGACTCACAAATATAAGAAAAATGCATTATAATCTGCACACCTTCACCATCAACTGATGTGACCCCTATGACTTATGACTTAAATGGAAGGCGTGCGAGATGGACAATGTCCAGAGAAAAGGACGAAGACAAAAGGACGCTCCTAATGAATGACTCTCGTCTCCAGTCATTAATAACGCGAATCATAGAGAGAAGAGAATATGGCAGCAGAGTGGACAACGGTCAAGAGGAGGTGGGAGGGGGTGGACAGATATGGAGGACGCCGTCGGAATATGACCAGAGCGGAAGTGGAAATACACCATCATCCATCAAGGAATGCGACTAGAAGGGGGGTCGAGAAGGACAAGAAGAAAAAAGCATTATCTCTTACGTGACTGGTTAATAAATGGCAGATTATTACATCGATGGTGGAACGGCCATAGGGGGCGCTGCAGATCGCAGTAATCGAAACGCTACCTTGACCACGTGGTCATTTGGAAACTGATGCTCATTGGCTGTCCAATGATAGCACCAATCAAGGCTCATGCAATGCGTTGGCTGATCGTATAAAATATGGAGTTATACGATTATATGATTTATTGAACACCCTGTATGGGCCAATGAATGTGTCATGAATCCAATATGGTTCATTATAACTTTCAATAATAACAGTATGGAAAATGTAATATCGAAATGTATAGATGTTGAAATTTTGCTGGGATTTCCTGGAACACTACATGCAATTTATATTAAAATTGTGTAAAAACATTAAATTACTGAGAAACGGTATCAAAATTTATATCGAAATTAAATTCGGAATCGAGTATTACTGATAACTATGAAAACACACGAGAAGCACTCATTATATTGAAAGCTTTCTTGAAATGCAACTTCTCGAATATGTAAAAAAATTCTAAATATGAAATTATTGACAAACAGTAGTAATACATACAAATTTATATTATTATTATTATTATATATATAAAAAATTATTGACAATTTATTGATCAAATATTTCAGTGTTAAAAATATAAAAAATTATCAAAAGTAAATTTTATTGAGCGAATTTTTCAGTGTTAAAAATATAAAAATCTATCAAAAGTAAATTTTATTGAGCAAATTTTTCAGTGTTAAAATATAAAAAATTATATCAAAAGTAAATTTATAATAAAGGATTATTGAATATTATATCAAAATTGACGAAAACGATGTAGTACTGTTACTTATACAAGTATCAAAACACAACAAAAACATATTGATAATTGTATCGATATTCTTTAGGAATGATCTTGTAATCATTAAATATTGGAAACTTTCTCGAACATTTCTTAACCATTTCTTGCCACGTTATAACAGCCCATCGAGTTTCTGTAAACATGGTCAACTTAATGTCTCTTGAAATTTGTTAACGAAGACTTAATTCGACCTATGCTAAATGAAAGCATCGAATGCTTTCAGCCAACACTATGCATTATTCAGTGATTTTGGACATTTATTATGTGGTTGAGCGACAGGTAGGTGTGCAAAAGGGCTTCCAGCTCGAATTAGGAAGTGAATGGTTGACCATTGGGGCAAAAATCACTTATACTCGAAATAAGAAAGAAAAGATTTAGTCAATCGCATGCAAGAAGAGCAGTTGTTGCATGTGGAAATCACGCTAAAAAACAATTAAAATGTGGTTCGATATCTTTATTGCCCCCTGATATTTCAGTTCGTGTCCATCGCGGGGTGAAGATGACCTCAGATTGGACATCGACTGACCATTAAACTCGTACATCGTACACGCGGTTAGTTAAACTGCACTCCCAGCTCCGAGATGCTTATCTTTATTACAGAAGGTTAGCCAAATGAGAAAACAAGAAGAAAAGAAAAAGAAAGAAAAAGAAAAACATCGACCAAATTATCTTAAAAGGCATTTCGTATCAACGTTTTACGCGTTGCGTGCTCACCGGCTGTGGTCAAACGGGAAAAATGATGGGAGGGGGGTTAAGGGGGGTGCTGGGGTGGGGGCCGAAAACGACGATGACCCCACGGGGCAGGATCTGCAACGTGGTCCTGGACGCCATCACACTTGATCACTTATCAAACATCAGCAAATTAAGACCAAGTATTGTCAATATCTTAGCTGGTCAAATTGTGATGTCATCGTCTGAGGGGTTGGTGAATTGTGATGTCATCTTAGGGGTTGGCCAAATTATGACGTCATTATGTTAGGGGTTGGTCAAATTATGAGGTCATCATCTTGGGGTTGGTCAAATTATGAGGTCATCATCTTAGGGGTTGGTCAAATTATGAGGTCATCATCTTGGGGTTGGTCAAATTATGAGGTCATCATCTTAGGGGTTGGTCAAATTATGAGGTCATCATCTTAAGGGTTGGTCAAATTATGATGTCATCATCTTGGGGTTGGTCAAATTATTATGTCATCATCTTGGGGTTGGTCAAATTATTATGTCATCATCTTGGAGTTGGTCAAATTATGAGGTCATCATCTTAAGGGTTGGTCAAATTATGATGTCATCATCTTAGGGGTTGGTCAAATTGTTGTCATCATCTTATGGGTTGGTCAAATTATGAGGTCATCATCTTAAGGGTTGGTCAAATTATGAGGTCATCATCTTAGGGGTTGGTCAAATTATGAGGTCATCATCTTAAGGGTTGGTCAAATTATGATGTCATCATCTTGGGGTTGGTCAAATTATTATGTCATCATCTTGGGGTTGGTCAAATTATTATGTCATCATCTTGGAGTTGGTCAAATTATGAGGTCATCATCTTAAGGGTTGGTCAAATTATGATGTCATCATCTTAGGGGTTGGTCAAATTGTTGTCATCATCTTATGGGTTGGTCAAATTATGAGGTCATCGTCTTAGGAGTTGGTCAAACTGTTATGTCATCATCTTAGGGGTTGGTTAAATTATGATATCTGTTTAATGTTGATCAAATTACAATGTCATCATCTTAAGGGTTAGCCAAATTACGTCATTATGTTAGGGGTGGTCAAATTGTGATGTCATCATCTTAGGGGTTGGTCAAATGACGTCATTATGTTAGGGATTGTTCAAATTGTGATGTCATCGTCTTAGGGGTTGAAACTTGATAAAAGTCAGGGAAGTTGAAAATTGATTTTCTGGGGGAAGCCTGTGTCAGCTCTCAAATGGACTCCAAATTTACGTTGAAAATATTGCGAGTTTCTCAGCCATCCACGTACGCACCTGGGCCTGATGTCACGCGGCGTGACCCCCGACCCCTGGCCCGATTCAAGATGGCGTCACGCGGGTGCACGTGCACTCGTCCGCCATTATCATTCAAATTCCGCATTTATTCAAATAACTCAAGATAACGTCGGGCTGCCAAACCCCCTTCATCCAAAACCGTATAGACGAGTAGCCAGATTTGCCATCGGAGCAGAAACGAAATAAAAAAATGCTAAAATTACGCAAAAAAAAAGAAAAAGCTATACCAAAAACTGGTATAATAATAAGATAAGATTTGAGTAAAGAGCAATGGATTCATAATAATAATCATAATCGTTAAAGGAGGCAGGGAGATAAGAAATTTCATAATTAATAATCAGATTTGCGTTTGCTGACCACTGTCCGAGCGCTAATTAAGACGAAAATAAAAACCAGCCAGATTTAGGGAAATACAGGGTGTCCGGAAGTGACGTGTACACAATTGTCAAATTAAATTTAAGTAACAATAATTTAAGGTGAAATCCAACATGAAGACCATCATGAGTATAACAAAAGTCATCTCTGGAACACTTTTTCACAAAAATAAACTTAAAATTTTCAATTTTATTTTCTAATTTTTATAATTTTTAATTTTTAATAATTTTTATGTTCTTATGTAGTATTTCAATTTGTTCTTGTACGTTATTTCAATTTATATTATAGAGCCTATATTTCTAAGTTTTCTTAAAACTGACAGAAAAGGTTTCCCCCCCCCCCCCCCCCAAGGTCCCCCCCCCCTATCATTTAATGGATAATTTATTGACTTTTTTTGTGAAACTTACTAAAAATTACTTATTTCCGAAATTTATTTTTTCTTATTTTGATTGTTGTTGTATTTGTAAATTTATTGATTTTTTTACTGATTACTAAAAACTACTTGTTTCCCAACTCAGTTAATTTTTTTAGTTATTGTGACCAAGTAGGATTTGTATGCATAAGCCCTACATGTATATTGTTTCTAAAAATTTTTTAATTTATGGGAGAACATTTGGCCAAATTCTGTTGATATTTTATTTTCAGTTTAATTTGCACGGTGGGCCAGGGTGCTATTTCATAAAAAATGGGGAATGTGAGGAGTTAATGAATATGAAGATCAGTTGTGATAAATTACAAATTGGTTAATAAACTTGAAATCCTAAAGTGTCATGTTATGTCACATGACATGGAATCCTCAACTCCTCACGGCTGTCCTAGTCATCAATTCTTCACACTACTCATATCTGTTATAAAATCCATTTGTTGGATTTCGTCTTAAATACAATAATTTTATGACTAGTTCATATCAAAGAAATCACTTGACTGATATTAAAGACTAAAATTATTGTTAATTTGGAGAATTTGCAGATCACAATTTGATCGACTTGGTCTACAACAAGATGGCGTCGCCGTCCTTTTGGCCCAATTCGCTGTTTGCGGATGGACGACGAACGTCGGTTGCATTTTTTAAAAGTTAAAAACTGATAGCGCCGCTCGAACGCACACCCCATGCAAAAACTACTGATAACGAACAACAGTCAGGGACGGACATGAGAGCAGAAAAAAGTTAGTGACCAGCAGGGAAATAAATTTATGAAATATCATCGTTTTGTGACAGCTTCAGATACGATTGCGGATTACACGGGTGAAGCTGCGTGTCTAATGTTGCATTGTGGGAGAGGCCAAATGGGAAAAAAAATACTGCTCCTATCACTCAGGATATCATTAGACGACTGGACCAAAAAAATAGTTTGTCTTAATTTTGGGTTTTGCTTTATAAACACAAATGCATCGACAGTACAGGGTGCAGACTTATGATCATTGGACAGTGCAGAAAACCTAGAATTGTTGCGATGTTTTAAGATTGCAAAAAATCTTTTCTTGCACAATGTCTTATAATCTCCTTATCAAATCGATAACAGGTGTACCATGCACTGAAATATTTCAAGTCATTGAGTTTGCAATAGAAATCATGAGGACGATGCAATTGCGTTGTCATGTCATTGTATTTGACAAGGCGTTTGTCATATCAATGTGTTGGACATGGCATGCCTTTACATGTCTTTGATCTGTCATGCCATGTACATGTTTTCAACATGGAAGACATCTCTGTTGATACTGCAGTGTTTTGGACATACATGCGTATCTTCGACATGTCATTAATGCATCTGATAATCTTAAAACATGACAACATTTTATTAAAATACTGCTGTTTTACTGCACTGTCCAATGATCGAACCGTAGGCATAAATTTGTAATGTCATGGACATGGCATACTTGTCTTCACCATGGCATTTTTCATATCATAAATCTTGACCATGACATCGGCAACTGGTCTGTCACACGTCTTCTGACATCGAATACTTGTTTTACACATGGCATACGTACATGTATTTTCGCCATGTCATCAATGTTTTTGGCCGGAAATTTATCATATCATGTCTTTTTTGAAATCTCAGCAATGTCTCGAACATGGTATACATGACGTTTACAGTGATACATGTTTTTGACATGGCACACGCCTTTGATTTGACAATTAAGGCAATTTTCATATCACATAACTTTTTGCCATGTCCTGGGCATGGTTATGTCGCCTTTGGCATGACATATTGTATGTGACAAGTGTTTTGACATTGAATACATGTTTGTTGACATAATGACATCCTGGCATTACCGTATTTCATCAGTTTGTCACCATGTCATTAATGTCTTTGACAGGGCACGTATCCTATTAGCCTTTCATCAATGCATGATACATGTCTTTTGACATTAACTACATGTAGTTTCAAATTGAATACATGTCTTTTGCAAAACATACATGTCTTAGCATATAACATGTGGCTTCTGCAGGAAGCATACTTGGTTTGGACATGTCTGCATCGAGTGATTTATGGCTTTTGACATCAAACATGTTTGTCATTTCAGTTATCTTCGGCAAAATGCGTCTTCTAGACGTCATCACATCGAGTTTTGACACAAATTTGCAACGAGTAAACTACGTGTTGTTGACACACACATTGACGTGTTTTAAGAATGTAAACAGTAATTTGCCAGCAGTTTCCAGTAAAAAACCGCATCGAGATGACGTCAATTTCGGCACACTTTTCCGACGCTTTATAAATTAGGAAACCAGTTAGCTTACAACCCTTTACCGAGTAATTAGCTCAAATTGGAATTAGCTTGATAAGGCCAGAGGGCAGACCCAGAATTCGGCAAATAATTCGGTTGTCCATCCATTTGAGTTTTTGTGTTCGAGTGACCATCGTGCAACCCGTCCTCTCACCCCCCACCCCCCACCTTGTCCCCCTGGCAGCCCCTCGGCCCGACCCACGTTGTTTGCAATTCGCGCTCAGCCAGATAAGGGAAACTCCCGAAAAAACTTGTCGTGAAAATTCATAATCGTTTAACCAGATCATATCGGGGTCCGAAGCGCCATCGCGCATTTTTTATCGCAAATTTTTGCAGAAAAAAAAATTTTAAGAAAAGAAATGGCGCTACGCCCTAATCTGGTCACTTTGCATTCGTGGAAGGGAAAAACGCTGATGCGACCAAAATCAAGAAGTAAAAAAATCATGATATCAAATTCGACCAGAGTTAAGCCTTTTCGTTGACTTGTAAGTAAACAAATGAAATCCAATAGAAGCAAAAGGAAAATGAAAGAAACGTGGGCTCCAATCAGATGACTGCACGTGCTGGGTTGTGATTTCCGATTTGCTGGAGAAAAAACAAGACGCTGGTTGGCTGCTGCAATGATGACGTCATAATCTTTATTTCTGAACGTTCGAAGCCACGCCCATTTGACAATATTTTGACAAATACAAACTCACAACTAATGTAAAATTGGTTGTGACTGAAATCATGGCACGACCATATGTAAAGTGCAGATTTTAAGGCCCATTGAAAGTGCGTTGAGACTTTGGGGACACCCTGCATAAAATTACAAAATACAATTTCTTCTTTCCCGATCAACATATTAAAATAATTTTTCTTGTAAACATTAACAGGGGACTCGCGTTTTTTGGGATGTGCTCTCGACAACTTATGGAAATGTATATGATATTAATAAAAACGATAATTCTATATCTGACCTCTTATTTTGCTTTATGGGCGATAGATGGCAGCACCTGCCATCTAAATGGGTATATAAGAGATTTACTGTCGTTGGCAAAATAAAGAATATCTGGAACGTTTCTAAAAACGAAATGACTTAATTTTATATAGTCCTGGAACTTACTTTCAATATAAACTTCGAATTAAAACATTTAGTTTCATTTGAAATCATCTTATCAGTCTAAAATTAGGTAAATTCAATTGCAAAAAATCACTTTCAATGGGCCTTAATGTATAAATTTGCATTTTGCTTTTCAAAAAATGCAACGTTGTGGCTGCTGATCAATGACGTGCATCGGTTGGTGGGGGCGTCAGGTGGCGCCACCATCGGCCGTAGGACGCCCGCAGCGCCCTCTCCTTTTCTGCCATGCACTTTATCGCGATTGGCGATCTGAGAGATGAAATGTGGCAGAATGCGATAAGCACATTAGAAACGAGGGAGGGGTTGGTGATGGGGGCGCCTTTTATTACTGCTTATTTTAGCCCCTTGGGGCCTCGGATCGAATCCATTCAAAACGACTGGCAATGGAAAAATAGGGCCATGGAGGCGGCTCCCCCTGGCGGTCGACTTTCAGCCAAACAATTTTCTGTTTGTAGCAACAAATGGCTTTGGAAAAGTTATTTGGATGCTGGTGAAACTGTATTTTGTGGTCGAATGTGTAATTTGTATGTACAGAAGATGCAGTTTTCAATAACTAAATGAGGCCTTATGGACATCAGTTGTATTTCAAACAACAATATGGCGGCTTATGGAGACAATAATAACGAAATTTAGTCTCTAGGACATATTTCTATCAACATGACATCTCACAGATACGTAAATTATATTCCCAACAACAAAATGGGAGTTATGGACATGCAGATTATATGTCCACAAAATGGCGTCTTTAACATCCGAATCATACTCCCAACAACAAAAATGCTGCCTTATGGATATGAAATTGCATTTGGTGCCACAAAATAACAAAATGGCGAGCAAAAGATGTTTGGAAACGACACCTGAAGCATTTGACAAGATTGGACAATGCATGTTTTGCTTCTTATCAACATAACAAGCATATTCCCAACAACAAAATGGCGCCTCATGGATGCAGTTATGCAACAAAATGGCGTCGAAACGACGTTTGGACATTTTTGTTTTGGCATTTTCCACCAGCTCTTATCGAATGCAAAAAGCACTGCGGACGACCTTTGACCTTCCCCAATCCATTCCCAGCACGAACACTTGGTAACACGACGCCATGTTTGATATTCGACCATTATCGAGATCGATAGGCCTAACGTGCCTCGCACAATGTGGGTGAGGGGGCGGGGGTGGGGGTGGGGGGTTATCTCAGTTGCCAGAATGATAAGCAACCATATCGCTCCACATTTCAAAAGCGCTCGATCTGACGTTTCATAAAAGCATCGTTTGTGAAGCGACCAAATTTTGGGGTCAAGTACGTCGAGGGGGGCCGGAAGAAGAATGGCAAATGGGGTGGGGGTGGGTGGAGGGGGGGGGGTCGTTAATAGGCCTAACAGAAATATGTGATTAATTAGAGCATTAGAGAGAGGCTTTTTATTGCGGCGAAGATTTAAAACTGCTATTATTGATGAGGTCGTAAATCCAGCGAAATGTATGGGGGGAAAAGAGAAAACCGCACTCATGACCAAGTTCACCTTTGACCCCTGGGGTTCGATTTTCACTTTTCACAACCGGTTGTGATTTCCAATTGGCTGGTTGAAAGCTGGCCCCGCCCTCGAAAACCGGCGTCCAATCAGAGCAGCGTTCTGAAACACGTGCGACCGCCATCTTGAAATGGGAATGATTGACATGTTGAAAGTTAAATTTCAGTCACATTTCTACTGTAAATGGAGTCAATTAAATTATTATTATTATAATCTGTCTAATGTATCTAAGGTGCAATGGGATGCATATGCGTTCCATTTTATGCAAATGGCTGTGTGTTGATTTGACACGACCATGACCTTTTTATCATATATGGAAATGATTGTTTCAAGGCCCATTGAAAGTGATTTTTTGCAATTGAATTTCGATAATTTTGGACAGATATGATAATTTCAAATGAAACTAAATGTTTTAATTCAACATTTATATCGATAGCGAGTTCCCGCGCTATAAAAAGAAAAAAGATTTCGTTTTTAGAATTTTTCCAGATATTCTTTATTTCGCCAACGGCAGTAAATCTCTTATATTCTCATTCAGACGGCAGGTGCTGCCCTCTATCGCCCATAAAGCAAACTAAGAGGTCAAACGTAGAATTATCGTTTTCATTAATATCATATGCATTTCCACAAGTTGTCAAGAGCACAGCCAATAAAACGCGAGTCCCTGTTAATGTTTACAAAAAAATTATTTTAATAGGTTGATCAGGAAAGGAGAAATTGTATTCGGTAATTTTATGCAGGGTGTCCCCAAAGTCACGACGCACTTTCAATGGACAATGTTACATTATCCTTTCTCTGTTAAACTTCCAAATGTCTTTGAAATTGAGCTGGTGGTGACGTCACCGGCCAGGCGGTCAGTCTTCTTCGCAGCCATATCTGGACGGAAATATCAAACTGTCTTTCAGTTTGCTCGCAAGGAGGGGGGGTGAAAAAGGGTGACAAAATAAAAAGAGAAAAAAAGCGTCCTGGCGATTAGATTGGAATGTGTCCATCACTCGGCGTGGTCAGTTGTCCGAAGGCGCTTATCTGTCGCTCTTCTGCAGCTGGATCTGCAGTAACGGCGCTTCTAAACGCGTCCTGTCCACTCGTCCTATCGCAGCTTCCTTTCCAGATAAAGGCGTTTATTCCAGCGCCAGGGCCCAGAAAAACAATAACAAAAAACTGGAGTGGCCAACGGGCTGACCCCTGCCTTATCGCCGCCAGGGGGCAGCGCGGAGGTGGACGGCCGCCATGTTCGGGGTGCCAAAAGGTTACGGAAGCTCTTGACTGACCGCGGTGACAGGCCAGCGAGAAAGTAACGGACACTGGCCCAACAATGATACATCGCCGTTATCGGGACTGGGATGCTTCGGCGGCCCGGCCATTGTTGACCGCTGTCCACTCGGCGTTCAGATCAAACAGAAGCGGAGAAGAAAAACTAGAATTTTATCAGTTATCGTTTTGTTTGCCTTTTTTCCCTTCTGCATTCTCTGCCCTGGGTATTCGGCCAGAGCTGACCAGTGTCCACTCGATGGGTTTACAGGGTGACGTCACGTGCATGAGCACATGTGCGCGCTCATTGGCTAGTTTTGGAGGCCCGGCCTCCATTAAGTCCCATTGAAAGTGCCTTGTGACTGTGGGGACACCCTGTATAAAATTACCAAATACAATTTCTCCTTTCCTGATCAAGATATTAAAATAAATTTTTTTGTAAACATTAACAGGGACTCGTGTTTTTTTAGGATGTGCTCTTTGACAACTTATTGAAATGTATATGATATTCATAAAAACGATAATTTACGTTTGAACTCTTATTTTTCTTTATGGGCGATAGATGGCAGCACCTGCCGTCTGAATGGGAATATGAGAGATTCACTGTCGTTGGCAAAATAGGGAATATCTGGAAAAATTCTAAACACGAAATGTCTTTTCATTTTACGTAGCGCAGGAACATACTATCAATGAAAACTTCGAATTAAAACATTTAGTTGCATTTGAAATGATCATAGCTGTCCAAAATTATCAAAATTCAATCGCAAAAAATCACTTACAATGGGCCTTAACCGAAGAAGAGTAACTGAACCGATCTAATGTGGGTAATAATACTGTCAGTATTATCGCCGTCAGTTATTATTGCTATTGCGGCCCCTACACGGGCAAAAAGAATGTCAATTTTACTGATTCTAAGCAATTACTTACATTATTACTGATCGTGTA
>JAQFYZ010000300.1:0-50013 GCA_034695085.1 Cylindroiulus punctatus
CAGGCTTTTTCATCTTCCCTGACTTTTTCCTGATTTCTCCAGGCTTTTTCATCTTCCCTGACTTTTTCCTGATTTCTCCCGGCTTTTTCATCTTCCCTGACTTTTTCCTGATTTCTCCCGGCTTTTTCATCTTTCCTGACTTTCTCCTGATTTCTCCAGGCTTTTTCGTCTTCCCTGACTTTTTCCTGATTTCTCCAGGCTTTTTCACCTTCTCTGACTTTTTCCTGATTTCTCCAGGCTTTTTCATCTTCCCTGACGTTTTCCTGATTTCTCCAGGACTTTTCACCTTCCCTGACGTTTTCCTGATTTCTCCAGGCTTTTTCATCTTCCCTGACTTTTTCCTGATTTCTCCAGGCTTTTTCATCTTCTCTGACTTTTTCCTGATTTCAACAGGCTTTTTCATCTTCCCTGACTTTTTTCCTAATTTCTCCAGGCTTTTTCATCTTCCCTGACTTTTTCCTGATTTCTCACCAAAGGATTTGCCATACTGGAATGAGAGAATAAGGACAAAAAATGGATGGATTGTGCTAATGACCAAAGTGCGAGGATATAGCGCCTTAGGGGTTGAAACAAACACCATGGGATGACCTCTGGTCATTTCCTGTTGACCATCGACTGAAGCAGGGACTGGATGGACTAGATAGCCATATTGTGAAATCCACTGAATCGGACACAATCGCAGAAATTGAGACAAAGTTCGTCTTCTTCGCCCAGTGGTCATTTAGTCATTTCGAAGAGGAAAACACGGACATGTCGGTGCAAAGACGACCCTTTTCCACTGAAGGAGAAGCGGACCAATCAGAAAATTCATGAGTTTCAGAAACCAGATCCTTTTGTGGGGGAAATACACATTCGCTGATGTGCACGATGACAAAAATCCGAAAAAACAATTAAGGGTGCCAAAGGGCTCCCAAACAAGAAATGGATCAAATTGCGATCGATTCGCTGGAATTTACACAGTGTTGCCAGACATGTATACGTATATTAAAATGTGCCTCAAATAATCGATATGGAAAAGATTATCTGTGTCGCTGTGCAGGTGAGACACATTAAAATTTATATAACCGTATCCATAGACGCAGACAATTATTGAACCAAATGGAAATTGTGACCCTTGGCCATGTAGGAAATTCGTCAAAACACAATAAGTTGTTACTATAGCGACTAAATTATGTCCGGTTGCACCATTGACAGGCATGACACATGACACATGACAGGATAGAGAACCTGGAGTTTGCCAAAACTACGTGTGAACCTGAGGGGTTAGTATGTTGCAACATTTTACTATAGCAATATTTCCCTATTTTACTACACTGATTTTAAACCTATGGTAAACTGCTAACTTTCTGTGGTGCATTATTTTACCTGACTTAATTCAAGGTTTACCATGAGTTTTAGTAATATTTTGAATCAATTTGTTTGGTGCAACCGACTAAAACAACTTAACTCAAGTTACAACAAACGAACGATTTGGGATCCAATCTCAGACTTACTGTAACTATTAATTGTATTTAATATTTAATCGCCACCTGTTAGCAAACACTGTGGATTTAAAGTTGTGCTTGTTTTCAATTCAAAGATGGATATTATACTTCGTAGGACATTGATGATGTAAGGCCTGACAAATAAAGAAATTAGTAACAATTTCAGCATATCAGACACCATTTCATTCATGTAGACATGTCAGTTGCTACGAAATACATTAAAAAAACCTAAAAGATGTTTGCATTTTACGAAACACGAATGCATACATGTATAAACGTTCATCAAAACCTCACAAATATAATACAGAATTAAAAAGTAAGTACATCTGCACATTTTCCTTCTTTTTTGCACTTGGGTTGCATGTCATTATGATGTATTTTATCCTTCGCTTATTTATTTAGTTTGCTGCAATTTTACGTAATTTCATTTTACTTTCATGGTTATTTTTTCTGTAATATTTTGTGTACTTTGGTAAATCAACTAACAATACCTGCCTTAAAGGAAATTTCGATGGAAGGACAAAAACAATATTATATACAAGTTATTACTTAATAATTAATTTTCTTATTTTCCCTATTTTCACGTATTATCGTCAATGTTCATGGAATTCATTTGTTTTACTTTTTATCACTAATCGTATGAAATCATTGTACTCTACAGGGTGTCCTACATTTCCCTATTATCGACAATATTCATGGAATTCATTTGTTCTACTTTTTATCAATAATCGTATGAAATCATTTTACTCTACAGGGTGTCCTACATTTCCCTATTATTGACAATATTCATGGACTTCATTTGTTCTACTTTTTATCCCTAATCGTGTGAAATCATTCTACTCTACAGGGTGTCCAACATTTCCCTATTATCGACAATATTCATGGACTTCATTTGTTCTACTTTTTATCACCAATAACATGAAATCATTCTACTCTACAGGGTGTCCTACATTTCTGAACCACTCGATTTTCAGCAATTTCAGCAAATATTCACTGTTAATGCACAGAGGGGTAATTTCTCTTAAATATCAGTGTTGATTTTTCACGCAATGACCAGCACTTGGGTCTTTGGCCTACCGATGTATATGCCAACCGATCCATCCTCAGGCGATATCCAATGGTTAGCAAACACGTGTTGATCATCAACTCGATCATTGCATCCATGTCAAATGTTGACGTTTTTGCACGCTGTTTTCCCTAATGGCAAAAGTCAATAGCAAACAGGTTGGAGCAGAGTTGCCAAGGATTTACCATGGGGAATCTCGTAATTCACCATCCCCAACCCACTCAACGCCTATTTCACACAGAGCTTCCAGTTTAAAGCTGGAAAAGCACATTAAGCACATGCAATTTGAAATCTCAGCTTTGTGCCAAAGAATGCAAATGGCAGGTCTGAGATATACTCGAGAAAACGACTGCTTCTTAATATTTTGTATGCAGATAGATAACATGTACTGACAGCTTGGAATGTATGGATAATGTTTTCTATAATACATTTTTAGCCATCGTGGGCTGCAATAGTGAGAAATTAATTTGAAATTAATTTTAATCATTGAATAACAGAAAATTACTAGTAAAATGTGGGTTTTATTTGCAAGACCAATTATGTTACTGATGCTTCAAAAAATGCTTCAAAAATATTGTCTTGCATATGATGACAACATTGGACCTCAATCAAAATACATAAAATACTGAGTTTATTTTATGCATGATGCATATTCAAACAGTATGGCTTATTGTTAATCGGTGCAAAAATTACACAATAGGTCAGCAAAGGAGCGATCAGGTATTGTCATCATTTTAGAATGATGGGAACTCAAATGTTTCAAATTTGACATTAAATTAGTTAAATGATTACGCCATTTAATAAGTGGGGTGGAAAATGATCACGATTATGTGATAAGATAATACTTAAACGTCAAAAAGTCCTAGCAAAACATGGTAATAATCGAATAAAAATGAATTGCTAAGGGGTCGTTCAAATCATGCTAACACAATTTCAGGGTTTTCAGATCCCCACCCCCAATGCCATGATTCCTTACTATTTGATACCACCTAGAGATGCACAATTACTGACAAAGTATGTTCAAATGAGAAAAAACTTTTTATAAAACGTTAAAATAAATTATTTTAAAAAAAAAAAAAAAAAAAAAAAAAAAAATTTTCATGCCATTATGATATATTTTATCTTTCACTTGCTTGTTTTGTTTCTTACAATTTTACGTACATTTCATTTTACTTTCATTGTTATTTTGTGCTTTAATAGTTTGTGTACTTCGGTAAATCAAGTACCTGCCTTAATGGAAATTTCGATGGAAGGACAAGAACAATATTATACACCCATTATTACTCCACAATAAATTTTCTTAATCTCACTATTTTCACATATTATCGACAATATTGGTGGCATCCATTTGTTCTACTTTCTATCATTAATCGTATTAAAGTCTGTAAAAAAGTCAGTAAGCATGGTAAAAACGTTTTATAGTAAGCATGGTAAAAACGTTTTATAGTAAGCATGGTGAAAAAACGTTTTATAAAACGTTCTCATAAATTATTTTCCAAAAAATATTTTTCATTATTATATTTTTTTTTTTCAAAACTCAATAACAAATCATCCAATTTTATCCTATTCTAGCAAATGGCTTTAATCAAATGTTTTGTAAAACAGCAATAATGACATCACTTGACCAATTCACCCTATCCTAAGACGATGACATTATCGAAAGTCCCTAACATGCAATACTTTCGTTTATGGGTTTAGCAAGCAGATAACAAATATATGCATTTCGTCATGCTGGCAATTACAAGAATGTCGTCATTATGGTGGTTGCAAGAATTTCTTCGCCATGCAGGGGGAAAACGCGTATAGGATCCCTGGCATCCCTGTATATACATGTACAATTTGGCCAATGTCAGCCCAGATGAAAAGCCTAGATAATAGCATTTCATACATTTTTGGCTGATGATGACAACACTGGCGTTACACGTGTCATGACCGAAGGCAAAGCGAAAGAAAGCAAACACAGAAAAAAGGCGATTGTGCTGACATATATTATGACCGAGTTAATAACAATGTCTCGTAGGAGATGTCACTGCTGCCATTGTTGAGCAACGTGAAGGACACAATGAGACCAAACCTAGCAAGATTTCATGCGTCGCAGCCTAGCATCAAAAGCACTAGATTAAAACAGAGTTTCTCTCTTCGCTAAAATCTTATTGCTCAGATTTGCTCTCCAGTTGCCAAATAAAGTCGCTTCTGGTCATGTTGCTGCAGCCGTAAAAGATAATAAAATTATTAGCGAGTCTTTTAAGACGTACGAATGGCAGCCATAAACTCCATTTTACTCAGGTTTAAGGAAATTCGGATTTTAGGTACATGGCGACCTTGCTCCAGAATACGTCGTGCAGTGATACTCCTTCTCGCAGATTGACCAATAAAGAAAACGTTTCAAATCTAGGTCGAAATGATCATTTCATACAGCAAATACCTACATTCATCAGTGCCCGATGCATGTTTATTGTGAAAAATTGAGCTGACGTGCAAACAGGGTTCCTCCAGAAATTCAATTTTCAACTTCCCTGACTTTTCCAAGTTTAAAAAATTTCCCTGACCATTAAAAATTAAGAAATATGCCATAAGCTAATGGCAGTGCTATATTTCATTTTAACTGTTTATTAACATATGATGAACACAATAAACCACGCATTTTAATTTAAAAAAACTTAAAATTTAGATTCATGTTTAGAAATTTACAATTTCATTATTGATCTCTTCAACAGAAGTGCTTGCTTCAATTGAATGTAGGAGTTATGTGTCAAGAGATTCATTAAATTACCTTGACTTTTTCAAAATAAATCAATCTTCCCTGAATTTTCCATGCCTTTCAAACTTCCCTGACTTTTCCAGGTTTTCCAGGTCCGGCAGGAACTATGTCTAATGATGTACAAGTACACGTTGTGAATTATTGCCATAAAAATTTGATATCTGTTTAATTCATATTTTTAAATAGATTTCTAAATTGAGCTGACGTGCATTGCATCAAACATGGTTTCCCCAGAAATTCAATTTTCAACTTCCCTGACTTTCCAGGATTAACAAAATTCCCTGACCATTCAAAATTCATAAATATGCCATTAGCTAATGGTAGTGCTAAATGTAATTTTAAATGTTTATTAACATATGATGAACATAATAAACCACACATTTTAATAAAAAAACTTTAAATTTAGATTCAGGCTGTTTTTCAAATTTACAATTTCATTATTGATCTCTTCAACAGAAGTGCTTGCTTGCTTGCTTCAATTGAATGTTTGGAGCTCGGTGTCAAGAAATTTGTTAAATTTTCCTGAATTTTAAAGTAATTCAATCTTCCCTTAATTTTCCACGCCTTTCCAACTTTCCTGACTTTCCAGGTTTTCAAGGTCTGGATGGAACCCTGTCTAATGATGTACAAGTACACGTTGTGAAGTATTGCCATAAAAATTTGATATATTTTTAATTCATGTTTCTAAATACATTTCGAGATTGCCAACAATTATAATTGAAATAATATAACTATGTAAAAAATTGTACATCTATAAAAATGCACGGCATGTAACATTTTAAACTGAAAATATATGGTTCATTATCATATTGTCAATGAAAATAAGCTGTAATGCCTAATTTAAAGTTTAAATTTAATGACATAACCATTGGGGTTATCCCTTTTGTTTATCAAATTTCGACGACATTTTGATGGATTTATTCCAAATTTCAATTTTTATTATTGATGGCATGAGTAAGATTTGCATGTAGTCCGTATACTTCCTCATTTGCCATTCAAACACATAATGGTAGCTATATGTTAATCTCATGTTGATGATCAACATTACATCATGTCTAACCATATCTACATGTAGAATACATTAAACTACATGTATGAATATATTTTGAAAATGTTATACCGTTATTATCTTATCTGACATGTTAAATTTGGCAGAACAAAAAATGAGATTAAGTAATAAAACCGCAAGCACTAAGCATAAAATACTTGGAAAATAAATAAATTCAGACAATTGTACTGGGTGACCTGGTCTCGCAATAACAAAGTCAACTAAATGCAAGAAGTTATGATGATCTTACTGCACCGCAAGTAGACATTACGCTTTTTGAAAGCACATTATGACGAATTTAGGTTTATGAGCTAAAATTTGCATATCCAGGATAATTGGCAAAGCCAGTCAGCCAGAAGTCATTTTAGGTGAAATTCAAACCAAAATGAGACAGAAAATCGAAGACGCCAGCCTGTGATATTACCAGGTTTTTGCGATCTTTTAATGCGATTAAGCACATTTTAGCATTACACGACTTTTTTCTCTTAAAAATTAAGCCTACATAGAGAAGGGGTACTTTATAGTCGACTGTTAATGGACTTAAAACTTTTTGTAGAAGAGGATTAGCTTTGGCTCAATAAACCAGCACCTACATCGCACGCCCATTAGGTTAAAGTAACACCGCTGTTTTTCTAATGTCAAACACATTTTTGAAAAAAAGAAATCTCAACACCCATAAGTCAAAGACTAAGGCTGTTTAATGTCCCGAATTAATGTGTTTTTTCCCACAAATGTCAGCTCTGAACGTTTTTCACATTAAAGAGCAAAAATGAGGACAAAATGGAAGATGCTTCTTAAGGATGCCAATGCAAACTTGTGCATTTGCTGCATTTGCTTTCATGTTAATTGCCAAAAACAAATATTTGAACATGTTTTAAAAATAACTTTGTAAACACTTTGAATAAAACCTGAACCTTGCTATTTAAAGGAAATTTGACATGATTTTAAGACATTTTCAACGCCACATCATGCTTTCCATCCCATAATGTTTGAGCTTTAATGTCATACATTTTTATTCAAACATGAACAAGTTTTCAATCCTAGAAATGATTGCCATTTGACAGTTATGCCGACATAAAACTGAATTGTTAAACATATTTACACATCACACATTGCTTTCATCTGTGCATAATGCAGCAGTTTAAACAAATCACTGATTTTCAAAACCTGAATATGAGCATTTTAAAATAAATTCCAATAAATTCAACATCACAGTCTCAGACAAATGACGATTCCTCAGAAAATGACAGCCTCAAGACAAAAACCTCTAATTTCACATCAAGATTTGGAGAATCAAACAGCACCATATGTTTTCAATCTTGATATTTAATCACCTGATTGATCAGCAATTAAGGCCTATCGAAAGTGCGTTGTGACTTCCGGGACACCCTGGACAAAATTGCTAACCACAATTTCTCTTTTTCTGATCATAATATTAAAATATTTTTTTTAAACATTAAGAGGGAATTGCGTTTTATTGGAAGTGCTCTTGACAACTTGTTGAAATGCATATGATATTAATAAAAACGATAATTCTACGTCTGACTTTATTTTGCTATATGAGCAATAGATGGCAGCACCTGCCGTCTGAATAGGAATATAAGAGATCTAGAATTTGGAACAATTCTAAAACAATTCTAAAAACGATATGTATTTTAAATTTTATATAGTACAGGAACTTACTATCAATATGAACTTTGAATTAAAATATTGTTTCATTTGAAATTATCATATCTGTCCAAAATTATCAAAATTAAATTGCAAAAAATCACTTTCAATGGGCCTTAAACAAATCACTGATTTTCAAAACTTGAATATGGGTATTTCAAAAAACTTCAATGACGATTCCTCAGAAAATGACAGCCCAAAGACAAAAATCTCCAATATCACATCAAGCAATTGGAGAATCAAACAGCATCATATACATGCATGATATGTATTTTCAATCCTAAAACTTATAATCACCTGAGTGACCAGAAATTCATTAATAAGTATCTGAACCATGCTATTTCAAGAAACTAATATGCCCCAAACAAAAACTATCACTAATTAGACATCAGAATTCCACAGCATCTTCAATCATTTTTAAGGTTGGAATTAAATTTCCAGCCAAGAACGATTCAATCTCACAATAATTCTCACAGAATACACTTTTAGCATACGATTGAAAATCTGCATTTTATGAGCTGAAGGAAGAGGGACAAAAGCTGGTTGGTGGACATTCAAGATGTTTGATCATGAGCAATGGTCGGACATTTTCCATGCAGATCTGACAAAGTTTCAAATTAATGGTGTAAGGAAGGGCAAGTAAATGTTGAAGAAACGTTGTATCCGGCATCGAGGGCCATTTATCCGTTTTTTGCCTGCCAGTTGAGGATGAAATCCGTTGAAAAGCAGGCAAACAAGAAGAAATTGATGGAGGCGAAAATGTCAGAATCGATAATTCGAGTACACCTGAAGTTGCGCCCAACTGGGGCTGTTTCCGTGTTAAAGATTTGATTCAAAGTCTCAGGTCCTTATCATCGTCATCATCTCAATCATTCGCCCAAGGCAGTCCAAGCTACGGTTACTCTTATCCAAACGAGTTCATTTTGAACATCATTTTTCAATGCTTTAAATTTTATCTTCGCCTTTGCAGTGGCTGCAAATGCTAAGACATTACAAATGGATGCGGAAATAACCCCGTTACCATCTGCTCATCTTTCTCACGTTCGTTTGCGTAATTTGAGATCCGATATAACAAGGACGAGAGGAAAATCCATAAAATAGGACCCAGCAAACATGACCCAAACCACCAGATTGCCCCTGGAGGCGGGCAAACACTGCAAACGCTGTTTATTGCAAGGATGCAAAGCAAACCCTAATTTTTTTGAAAGCTAAACTAATTAAAACTTGTACGTTTTCGCTATAATTTAACATCTTACGAAGAATCTTCTAGGACTTAACGAGCAAATATTTTAGCATTGATATCGGTGATAGTTAACTTTAGCAGATTTAGGACACAAATAGCAGCATTTTTACACAAAAATCCAACATCTTCTCAAGTAATTGTATAAATGCGAATCCTGAAGAGCAATTTAGATTGGAAATAAACATTACGTATTAATATTCATTGAAGACATTTAAGTGGAATCAATATTGTAAAAATGGTGACTGTGATATAACAGAAAAAATGGACTCTTGATCGTGTTAGTTTTCAGACTTGACCTTGCAAACACATGCATTTGTCTCGTCAATCAACCTTTTTGTAAAACATGAATTGAAACATGTTTAAACTCACGTTTGGGTGTCATCTTTCCACAAGGAGTCCCAAAGTCCCAAATTAACTGGTGTTGCTGATGTAAATGTTTGAAACTTAACTTAATTGAGCACTTGGTGCAGTCGACCGATAATGCATCCCCCACATCAGTCAATTTGTTCAAAATGAACCAATCCATTAAGTTTCCTGAACCACGAGAAATTTTTCGTCATTTCCATGCTAAGTCCTTCTACTTCTTGATCGCCATAGTGGTCACTTCACCGTATGAATGAAACATATGATGCACCATCCATCCAATTAATTCAATATCTCCTAAATGCACAAAAGATATCCGTTTCCAGAATCACCAAAAATATTTTCCATGTCGATTCCTATGTCAAACCTTCTTTCTTCATGGTCCCCTTAGTCACATCACATTGGGCACAGTCCATGCCAGTGGATCCTCCTTATGGAGCACCCTGCACACACCAATCCAACTTCTCCGAAACGTATCAGTTTCCACAACCACCAGGTTTTTTACGTCATTTCTTAGCCAGGCTATAATGCTTCACGGTCACCATAGTGGACATCCCACTAGACATCTCATTGGGCAGAGTCCAAAGCGGATTCTCCTTATGGGGCACCCTCCACACCACAATTCAATTTCCCCAAATTGCACCAAACTATTCAGTTTCCAGAATCAGCAGGCTTTTTCTTCGTCGCTTATTTTTCGTGATTTACTACGCCAGGTCCTCCTGCTTCGCGGTCATCATGGTGGACACCTCACCGCCCACATACCATCCAAGTGGCTCCTCCTTATGTGACACCCTCCATCCAAATGCTCCAACTCTTCCAAAGCCCACCAAACGCATCCGTTTCCACAACCACCAGATTTTCTTCGTGATTTCCTATGCCAGGACCTCCTACTTCACGGTCATCATGGTGAACACCTCACCGCCCACGTTCCATCTCAGTGGCTACTCCTTATGTGACACCCTCCATCCAAATGCTCCAACTTTTCCAAAGCCCACCAAACGCTTCCGTTTCCACAACCACTAGATTTTTTCGTGATTTCCTACGCCAGGTCCTCCTGCTTCACTGTCACCATGGTGGACACCTCACCGCCCACATACCATCTCAGTGACTCCTCCTTATGTGACACCCTCCATCCAAATAATCCAACTTTTCCAAAGCCAGCCAAACGCATCCGTTTCCACAACCACCAGATTTTCTTCGTGATTTCCCATGCCAGGACCTCCTACTTCACGGTCACCATGGTGGACACCTCACCACCCACGTTCCATCTCAGTGTCTCCTCCTTATGGGGCACCCTCCATCCAAATGCTCCAACTTTTCCAAAGCCCACCAACCGCATCCGTTTCCACAACCACAAGATTTTCTTTGTGATTTCCTATGCCAGGACCTCCTGCTTAACGGTCATCATCGTGGACACCTCACCGTCCACATACCATCCCAGAGGCTCCTCCTTATGGGACACCCTGCATTCCTGCCATTCAATTTCCTCAAAAATGCTCCAAACATTTCCGTTTCCAGACCGATTCTTCGGACGACATTACGAACGACCCTCGAGAGGATGATGAGGACAGTTGTGGGATGTCGATGATGAAAGCGAGGGGTGGATGACGGCTGGCGGCGCCCCCTGGCGGGGCCCTGTTTCCGCTGCATCGCTCTGCCTGCCTGGCTTCCAGTGCATTTCCAACTTGGTCGAAACCGAGCAGCATTTTCGTGCAACTCCCGTTCACTACGAAAAGCAGACCAGAAAACGTCGATCGAAATTTCGCTTTATTTCGCGAAATTCACCCAGTGCGAGTCCAGTGATTGTTGAAAATAGCACGCAGGCTGCGACTCTATGTAATAACTCTATGCTAGCATTTCCGATATGTTGGCTACGGATATGTTTTTTCACACTTCTGGTTACCTATATGCATCTGTACGCTACTTTTGCAGGTAAGGCTCGTACCACTCTTATTTCACTCACTAGATACACTGTTTGCAATTGCGAATCCATCACGCTGGAACTTCCCAGATATTATTTTGACAATATATTGTGTTTCACAACTTATGCAAAAACTGATTGCTGCACCAAATGCGTGGCGAGACTGGATTTCCATCACCTTGCAGACTTTTCAAACTTTTTATCTGTATACACTGTAGCTGACTTCCACACAACTTGTTAATTAGGACAAAAGCCGCAACTTTGTAGTCTTTTTTGCAAAGCAAAAAAAATTACTAGAATCATGTCGTAAAATTTTGCTGCTGTCCAAAATTATATTATTATTATTTGTAATTTGTGCAATGTGCGAGCATAATGTATACTGTTTGGCGGAGAAATGATGGATGTAATTAATTTATGTATACTGTTTGCATCGCCTTTTAATGAATAGCTTTTAATGAACATACACTGTATAATATTAGAATGAAAAGCTTAAACTGCACAAACTAAATATAAATAAATCGTTCTCAAATCACCTGTTACTAACATAATAAAATGTTTTGGTGTGAAGTTTATTACGTGAACGTCTGCATAAATTGCAAAATTTAATGCACTCAATCATTCTATTTAAATGGTCTGGGGAAAATAACATTTGGGTAAAAACAGCATGCAAATGTCAGTGTTAACATGTTTTTTACGCAATCAGTTAACATGTTAACAACATGTTGGCAAGAAAGTGCTCGTATCGGAATTGACAGATCAAGACATTCTTTGACATGTTAAAACAATGTAAAACATACGTTTTTAACATAATCCTTCACACGTTGAGCCTGTATTCTTGTATGGAAATATTGCATTTATAATAAATTTAAAAAATAAATTAAACATTTTTTCTACACTGATCCAACAATTTTACGTTTTATGCAAGTATAACCATATCGTGATATCCGCATTAGTATGTTCCTATTTAATTTATTTGGATATTGACAAAGGAGCTTATTTTAACAGTGGCAAAATATAAATAATGTTGGAAAATAAATTAGTTAATCCGAAATGGATCGAATAGTTATCAGCAAATGCGATTTAAATAATAGACTGATCATCGAAACCTACTTAAAATTTAACATGTTATTTAACCCTTTGTAAAAGTGTATTTAACTCCAAACAAGAAAGCATCAAGATAATAAATTCTTGACTTTGCACTTGAGAAAAATACGGTCTCAAATCTCATCGTATGCTCATAATCTTATATTATACCCAACATTATTTGCCCATGTCGTTGCAGTCACAGCGCATATTTCACCGAATTTTTAAACGAGAATTTGGTAAATGGCACGGATTTAATTTCCTCGATAGCGATAAGCATGATAGAGATGGTGTCAATGTTGTCTGGCATTCACGATGGCCTACTCCGTTAAACTTAATAAAATATGGATGAGAACACCGAAAAACCCACCCATGAAACATTAGCACGAATAATGCATTTTTACACGCAAGTCCAGACAGTTTGCAAACACAAAAAGCCAGAAATACCAACTGAAGCATTTCGCTTATGGGCTCACAGATTTTAAAGATATGCTTAATTTTCATTTCCATCACATTTAATGTCCATAATGACCTTTGTGAAGATAAAATAATTCGACCATAGCTCTATGTCAGTAATCGTTGAATTGAATCACTTGAACTGAATTGAATTGATCAAGACTAGTTAAAACATTTCAATTGATAATTGAAGAGCAGAACGTCGATGGTTCACTGCACACATATTGTAAGTTCACTAATTCGAATTGTTCATAATCACATCATCAAGATGGAGATTATTTCAAACGTCAAATTCTGATTGTGTATAAAAAGTATTCGTATGTATAGTGTCGATTATTATATTGTTTTATAACATGATTGCAGTTTATGTGGGATCATGAATCACAACAATATTTTCAATCTGATGCATCCAACGATTGGACATACTACATTGGTGCCTCGACACAGTGTCAATTGGAATTACCTTCGGTCCCATATCTATAAAGGTCTTAAGTTTGGACACCACGTAGGCTATGCCCTTTGTGATCAAGAATATAGGTTAACTCAATAGTAACATGATCAATGAACTGTATCTGTGCAGTTATCAATTGACATGTACATTGCGTTCAAAATCCAAATACTGAAACTGAGTACGTGCTATTTATATGAATACTAAAGAAAATGTGAATAAGCCCTGTGAATTAGCTCATTCAGCTGCAAACCCTTTCAAACTATTTCATAAATATATTTATAGAATTACATTTATTCAAAACGTTTTATACAATTAAGTTACACTGTCATTCATTTCAGCAGTCATTATTCGTTTCAGTAGTCAGTAGTTACGTAATGCAATTTTCATTCACTTACCACATGGTATTCAATTACTGATTGTAGGGTACTGAGTTGAATTGAATTAATTTGGAAATTTGGAAACTTCCACACTAAAATTTATGAGCAATTTAGCTCCCATATCAATGTAATTAGTGTCAGCAAAGTTATTGATCAAAATGCTATTATATTGCCAAACTTCCACTAAAATTATCAAGGAATAAGAGTTGAATTAATTTGGAAATTCGGAAACTTCCAAACTAAGCAATTTAGCTCCATTTGCAATTGAACGTTTCAATTTGCACAATTTACAATTGAACGTTTTAAATAAATTGCACTGCCATTCATTTCAGCAGTCATCATTATTCTTTTAAGTAAACATCATTGTTCACTTCAGTAGTCAGTAGTAACGTGATTAAATTTTCACTCAATTACCAAATGGCATCCAATTACTGATTGTAGGATACTGAATTGAATTATTTGGGAATTTGGAAACTTCCAAACTAAACTTTATGAGCAATTTAGCTCACATATCAATGTAATCAGTGCTTGCAAAGTTATTGATAAAAATGATATTATACAACAATGATAATTACAACAATGATCTGAATTTCCAAATTTCCATTAAAATTTACAAGGAAAATAAGAGTCGAATTAATTTGGAAATTTGGAAACTTCTAAACTAAAATTTATAAGCAATTAACTCCATTTACAATTGAACGCTTCAATTTGCACAATTTACAAGGGAACGTTTTAAATAAATCGCACTGCCATTCATTTCAGCAGTCATCATTATTCGTTCAAGCAAACATCATTATTCACTTCAGTAGTCAGTAGTAATGTAATAAAATTTGCACTCAATTACCAAATGGCATTCAATTACTGATTGTAGGACACTGAGTTGAATTATTTGGGAATTTGGAAACTTCCAAACTAAACTTTATGAGCAATTTAGCTCACATATCAATGTAATTAGTATCTGCAAAGTTATTGATAAAAATGATATTATACAACAATGATCTGAATTTCCAAATTTCCATTAAAATTCACAAGGAAAATAAGAGTCGAATTAATTTGGAAATTTGGAAACTTCCAAACTAAAATTTATAAGCAATTTAGCTCCATTTACAATTGAACGTTTCAATTTGTACAATTTAAAATCAAACGTTTAAAATAAATTGCACTGCGATTCATTTCAGCAGTCATCATTATTCATTTCAGTAGTTAGTAGTAATGTAATACAATTTTCACTCAATTACCAAATGGCATTCAATTACTGATTGTAGGGTACTGAGTTGAATTGATTTTTTTGGGAATTTGGAAACTTCCAAACTGCAATTTGTGAGCAATTTAGCCCTCATATCAACGTAAATAGTGTTTGCAAAGTAATTGATCAAACTGCTTTTATATTTCCAAATTTCCATTAAAATTCTCAGGGAAAAAGAGTTGCAAAAGCCTTTGAAACTGGCCACGCAGCAGAAGGGGTCAACATATTGGGTTGCCAACGTCAAGATAAATATAAACTGATGATAATTGAAATTAATGCACTGCTGGCAACGAAATAATAATGGCGCTGACATCCCTCATAAAGCCGAGTGCGTATTAGTTTCTTAAATAAGAAACTTGGAGACTGGCCAGACATAAATTTGGCGAAATTTCGGGTGGCCCCCATCAGCGAAACAGCTGGACCTTTTTCTTCGGAGGGATGGAAGAATTTAGATTGCTTTATTCAGCGAAATTAATTGAAGACGTTCAAGGCAATCAGACCGGGTGCGTCCTTCTCCAAATCTATGTTAAAACCACTCGAAAATTCCGCCAAAAAAGGCCGAAATGATGATGATGAGCACCGGCATTTTCGGTGGGAGAGAAATTGGAGATTGTGCGACGAAAAGGGATTGTTTGCCGACAAAAACAAATTTCTGTTTTTGTAATAATGTTTATTTTCATCCAACTTAATGAAAAATTCACCATTGCGCCTTGCAGTTTTAACAAAAGAGAAAATGACTACTGAAACGAATTACGAAGAAAAATGAGAACAGAAAATAAAACCCACTACAAAGGCACTTGAAAGTGTCTTTCAAAAAGATTCAAAACTATCGCATTTTAGTGCAATCGTGGAATTTTATAGAAACATATCGTACATGGGTGCGCGAAAGTGTCGAATGGAAAATTTATAATGTTGATTTTAGCTTTCTGGTGCCCATATTTGACACACATGTAACTAGAAGTATAATGTCACAATGCAGGAATTAATATGCAGAGTGATGTAAATTCATGAGTAGCAATTGACTTTAAATAAGCTTAGGAAGTGACAGGTGTGAACCTATGCATGGTTAAGCGTCTATCATCTAAACCGTTAATAATAGGTAGATATTTTCAATCTGGAAGTTTTAGAGGAGGATGAGATTAGTGTAACAAACGTTTAATTGGGACTACCAAACGTTTCTGCGAATTTATATCGAATTTTTGGCAAGGTAGGTGTGATGCACTGCAGCAAAGCTTTGCAAGGATGACAGTGAAACGTGTCAGTTACATGAAGAGTAACATTTCTCAGGACACTTTATTGTGTTTGCCATTCATATCAATTCTCAAATTATTCATTTCATATACAGGATTGGACTGTGATGCCACTTTGGCTGCACTGACAGGCTGCAACACCTTGCAGTGCTGCAATACACCATTTTATACATTTTGAAACCATTTGAAAGCAGAGATTTTAAACATTTTTACAGTTTTAAAAGATACAGCTTTTAGAATGAGAGACAAGGCATACTATTAAACCATGTCACACTTCCACTGTGACATGGTTTAATAGTGTTAATAGTGGTTTAATATGATTTCGGTTAATGAAACAGCAGCTCATCCAATATTTATGCATATAAATTACAGCAAAGATACGATTTTCCATGTACAGTTTTTAGAATGATGTACTTATCCATATCTAAAGCCATGTCACCTGTCCTATATGTTAATATCTGACCATCTACTGAAAGTTCAAGCAACTGAAGTTAATCCCTGATCAAGTACCTATGCAAATTAAAAAAGGATTAAATTGAGGAGATCTACCCCACACTGCAAATTGTAAAAATGTATTTTTCAGAAAAAGCTCCATGATAAATACATTTTAGAATGCATTTACAATTCATTATGAAATGCATTTATGTCTCAATCTACATATATGTTGAAATACAATTCAAAATGCATTTCTTTTCCATATGAGACTAAAAATGAATACGGGCCCAGATAAATGTTCATTTCAACTACACTGAACTGCATAAAGTAAGACTTTCAGAGAAGCTCAAGACCCATAACTTCACGAAATAAAATCATGAATAACTGCTGCACCCAACAATTAGAGTGTAACAACGAAGCTGCTATTTTCTCTGTTGTCTTCGTTTTAATCGATAAATACACGCGTATCATAAGCGAAAACCAGCGACTCAAAAGCAAACATTTTCTTTGCCGACCTCAACACGATAATCCATGCATAATAAATGCGAGAAAATCAACAATGTACATTGTTTGTATTTTGTAAATTGCGAGATATGCCGCATCGACCGTTGCTAACTACATCATTGACGAAAGAAACCAAGAAGGAAACTTATATGAGATCAATAGAAAACGGTCAATTTGACGTGATTATACCACCAGCCATCGTGTATCTAACGCTGCATAAAAAACACCAAAATTCAAAAAAATCCTGCATTATCAACTGGATCAATAGTCGGTTGTAACCAACATTTAAACGCCAATCCGCCACGAATGGACTACAAACTAGAAGGAAAAGCAGAAATAAGAGCTCCATGCACTTCAACATGTTGTACGTCTTATCGGGATAAAAAATAAACACACTTAAACTAGGATTTGGGGCCAGTGTTCACACAAAAAATACCAATTGCAAACGACGCTGATGACGATCTTACTCCGTGGTATTGACATTTTTGCAGCTGGGAAAGGACCTCTTACTAAAGGGGAAGTTTGCAAATTTAACCTAATGGTGATTGAAGTTTGAATTAATATGTCCAAAAGTTACGACCAACGAATTATTGTCCAATTACAGCGCAACAACATGACACCCATCAGTCAGTTAAGAGGGGTGTCAACTCCCAATTTAAAATTTTGAAAATTAACAATGGCAGTTGAAAAGAAATGTACAATTGTATGTTGTCTAAGTAGTGAAAATGCATTAGAAAAAAATGTATTTTAAAATTTAAACTGATGCAGTGCTATCATTAAAAATCGAACTAAAAACGGTGATAATTTTTCAATTAAGGCAATTTATAATGTGAGACTTGATCGTAATGTACATGTATTGGGAAAGTTCTTTACACAAAAAATCCTCAAAATACTTGATATCCAAAGAACAGATTCAGTCAGATATAATACCCGTAAATTAAATTTTTTAATACAGTACAAATGATAGTTGATTTGCCCATTTTAAAAAAATGGGAAAAGTATTGTAATATTCAAATTTATGTCACTTGGAGCAAATTTGAGAATAATTGAAAAATCCTAGTTCAAATCGAAGAACAGATTTATTAAGATATAATACCCGTAAATTCAAATTTTGAATACAGCACAAATAATAGTTGATTTACCCATTTAAAAAAATGGAAAAAGTATTGTAATGTTAAAATTTATGTCACCAGAAGCAAATTTGAGAATAGTTCATAGTTCTGCGAACTAATTACGCTAATAAATTGTCAAAATACAGCATATAACGATATGTAAAGAAGACAAATTCATGAAAGAGGAAAGGCGAATTAGGAGACAGATACCTCTAATTTAAAATTTTATGACAAATAAATCACAAGTGAATGTGAAAAAAATCATGTATGTCAACCAAGAATCAAAAAGTCGAATGTAATTTTATAAACGCACCTCTAACATGTATGTTAATTTACCAAGGAAAACATTATTTACTGTTTCGTTCTGGCATAAATATTTTCTAACTTTATGAAAGTGTTGTTTCCCTATAAATCCATTGATTTTCTTAGAAGAATCTCACAGAATACTACAACAAATAAAAGCTTTAGGGACAATTGATGAGGATTATAATGCACAAACTCAAATTATTAGAGTACTTTAAATGTAACCATATAGAAATGAAAGTACAAACATCTTTAAATAAAAAATTACGAGTTTATCATGAAAATTATGATCTATAAGGAAGAAACCGAAATTGCCTAGGACTTTCAGTAATGTCTAAGGGCTAACATTGTTGTTCGTTGGGATTACACAAGGGCGTTTCTACTAGACTCAAGTTAAGACCTCCCTGTCAAAAGAAACCATATATCAGATGAGAAATATTAATTTACCTTCCAGCGAGATAAAACGCGTCAATGTAAAAATTCATTCAAGATTTACGCATCGAATTACTAACTTTTATTAAGTCTAGACACCTTTGCGTAATAGCATTAAAAACCGCATAATGAGTTCAGCAAGAAATACTGACAATAAAGAGCTCATCAAGCCCTTCTTTGGTCTTTTAAAAACACGTTATATGAAGATAATTTCATTAGCAAACTTATGTCAAAATTGCAATAGATTATTGTAAGAATTTTTATCAGCGTTTCCACGATTTTGTATATGAAATTATTTTTCCATAAATAACACCGTGTATTTGTGAAGTTGTAAAAGCCTACCCAGTGAATCTAAACGCAATATTAAATGCCTTATATTTTCTTTAGATGCTAATAATAGCCACAAATAATTCTCAGAAATTCATGCAGTATTGGCAAGATAAGCGGAAATCGTTACATGAAAAAAATGGTTTCAAATATGATTTTTAATTTCCCATATTGCATACTGGGCCTAGCTAATTTATAAGATATGAAGTGTGTGAGGAGTTGTTGAATGTAAGTAGGTTGGCATGACATAAACCACAACACCACATAACTCCGTCAGATTCATCAATTCCTCACCTTCCTCATTTTTTATGACTTTGGACCCTGGTCTGGCTTACAAAATATGTATAGACGATGTTATAACGTTTTTGAGGACACCCTGTATTTAGATTTACATTTCTTGCAACATATGGTGCGTTTGCTTGATATCTTAGCCCATTGCCAAATGCGATGATAAACTTTATATTTGCGTGGCAAAGTTTATCATCATTAACAAGCTGTCTAAAAAGTCATCTAGAGCTAAAATTGTTTTTTTTTGTTCCTTTGGATTCAACGACCTTCTAAATAAATTAAGTTAAAATTTAGTGTAACATCTGTTCCAAATTTGGATTATTGCAGCTTGATCACAGACCTTATTTCAAAGTCAGAAAATCATTTTTAAATGTACAGTAATTAATCTTGATGAATATTTGTAGTCCTCTAATATCGATATCGATTGAAAAGCACCTTTTGAGTTCAGAGAGTATATAAAATATTTGGTTTATCATGTTTTTGCATTATGGTTTCCATTATAGGCATGACAAAAATATTTTTATTTTTAACATGGAAATTGCATGTTGTTAAATTTTATAATTTTAAATTATAGAAGCTAAAAATAGTTTACAGCATTGCATTCTATAAACATATCAACAATTGTTTCCATATTGTATTCCTACCAACCTTAAATAAATAGTATTTAGCATCCAGATTCATCAGCTCCTCACTCTACTCATTTTTATGAAATAGGCCAGAGCAGATGGTTGAATTTTTTTGTTTTAGTCTTGTTAGCATATCTCATAAATCTAAATATTTGATAGTATATTAAATCTTAAAAAAGTAACTTTAAACGTTTAGATCGTGCCAGAAACCAAGTTTCATTTACAGTAATGTCAGTAAAGGAAATTTTAAAATTTTATTTCTCCAAGTTTCTCTCCAACCAGTCCTGGATAGTCATTAAAATCTGACTTGTTTCAATGTAACCACGTTTTAGCATGCCCCGATCTCCCCTAAAATTAATAAATTTTTGAATTACCCAATGCAATCATGTGACTGACACGCCTCTCTTTGGCGAGCCTTAACGAAAAAACCGCGCCATATGTTCATTTTCAAAATGTAAATAATTTAATTAGCCTCGAATGTGTACATTTAAAGTAAAGTGGAATGACACGCAATATGGATGTTGGTACATTTAATATCCAGCATCCGCCCACCAGAATTTTAAATAAAAAACTACTGTATCCCACCAGCAAATATAATGATACATGAAACCGACCAAATGTTACCCCTTTGCTCATTTTTTATGTTTATGTCAAAACATCGTATCCAAAGCTTATGGTTCGCGCCTCTATGGAAAAACTCAATATATCGTTATTGCATTTTTTATGTTTTCCCTTCAAAGACTAAAATATCAACTGATCAATAATATTGAAATTAGGTGAACGCACACAGAATGTGTTCGCCATTTTAAATAACACGCAAAATATCAAGGCCTGAGTTGATGAAGGTTGAAGTTTGCACTACTCAAAGTTTTGATGAGTTTTCTATTAGGTTTTAGTAGCGGAAATGGGAAATTTTGGTGATTAACAAAACCTGTACATTTTCACGAAGTCTTAATTCCTATTAATCACGTTTGAACCATGGTGACATTTTTTTGACCAAATTTCATGAAGCATTTTTTCAAAGACCATACAAACATGTATTAGAACAGTGAAAAATAGCAGGTACAGTTAACTGTACAAGTTAACTTTTCTGCTAACCGTTGTTAAATGCTAGCCTTATTTGGTGCAATCCTTTCGTTAGCTAACTCAAGCTTTACCTTTTGTTTTGCTTACATTTTGTTTGTGCAACCGGCCCTGAACCACTGAAAACTATTTTAAAAACATACAATATTTGCATCCAGTATTACAATGCTTATAGAAGGTGAATTCTCAGATTAAGTTCTCAGATTAAATAGACTGCGAGAAAAATAAACTGATAAAATATATGTGCGCAATTTCCTGGCATTTCAAAAATAAATAAGTTTTCATTAACCTCAATCTAATCTAGTGACTTGTTTAGTTCTTGATTTTTTAATGGCGATTCCATGTCATTTCAACTTAGTTTTTCAACATTTTCCATATCATGAATTTGTCAAAAATAATGACCCTAACACACATACAACCTACATACATTCCTGCACACATGTAGGTATTGACAATATATAGTTAGCCTATCAAACTTCAACTAAATATTGTCAAAGTAACGAAAAACACATTCATGTTGCCAAACATTGTTATCATTACTAAAATCATGTTACTATTCCACGCAGGCATTATTACCTGGTGTCTCATAAATTTCAACTGAACAATGAAGGTTACAAAAGTTAAGAATTTTTTGAAATTCTTTGTCAATTCAACAAGTTGTGTAACATTTCACCCCTCCGTTTCTGCGGCCAGGGGGCGCTGCGTTTGGTCATGTGACCCAAAATCGATGCAACAACATACATACGTCATGTCAACAACGAATTTCCGCCCAACCATATTGCAAAGCATCCTCATTTCCTTATTTTTCTCCAGCATCAGATTTTTCGTATATTTTTAGATGTTTGGGGCCGATAGGCGACCTTTGATTTCTGCGTTCTCGTTTTTGTTGAATTATTAATTTCTTTCAAATTGAAATCCACCACTCGGGCCATTCGCTGAAAGATCAACGAAAGGCGAAATATTGCAGAATCCGTTTCCCAACATATTTATATTAGCCTTATATATATATTGGCCACTGAGGTTGCCATGGAGGTTTTATGGTAAATTATGCCATATCCCCATTGCTCAAACCGTATCTTTAATGGAGAATATCATCATAGAGTGCCTTAAAAGGCAACATGTATTTTTAACTTAGCATTTCCGTATTGCGTCTCGGATTTTACTCTGACCTAATCACATCCAACTTATATCAATATACATATAGATCAAGGATTAGATTTTGCCCAATGGCTGTACTGCGCATGCGCAGAAAGCTAGACCGGGTTAGGATATGAGACAAGGGAGGTCACATGAGGGACCCACTGGCATATGTCCGTCCGCCTTGTTATTATACCGAAAATGGGCACGAATAGGAATAAATCAAATAATATGCCTCCAAAAACCATCTATAAGGCAAGGTGCATGGGCATGGATAATGCGAAAGATGAGCGACTGAATTGAACATCTGTTTTACTATTGGTTGGGACCACCGCTTGGCATCGAGTAACATTTGCTGCAAAATTGATTTGGGATTCAGGTGAAAAAATGTAATATCGTGTTTCGGGGCTGGTCTCACAACAGAGCAGTCGGTTGGGGAAAAAGTTTGGACTGCTAGGGAAAAAAGTGCACGAATTCAAAGCACATACATATGAAAAACCGTTGCGTCTTTGAATCTCATTAGAGGCTATCTCGGCGGCCAAAATGTCTTGACCGAGCCAGAGAAATTCAAAAGTTTTAATGAAAATCTTGACGGAATTACTTATGTAGGCTGTCAGAGGCTGCCACTGAAAAGACTCAAAATGCAGGGTGACGCTGGCATATTCGGCACCATTACAAGCTTCGAGGAATGGATAAACCCTCATAAATTATTTATGGACACCCTGTATCATAATACGTTGTTTCATATATCATTATATAAAAAATGCCTTACAACATGCCCAGTCAGATAACTATTGTGCAGTTATAGGTACAGCAACAGCCATGACTTAGTCTTGTTCCTTGGTAACAGTTTTTATCCTATAATGTCATCAACCTCTACACCTTTCAAATCCTAGTTTATCCTGTCCATTAAGAAGATATAAGTGATTACCCGAAAATCCGCAACTTTCAATTCAATCAACCAACAAGGGGATTTAAGGCCCATCAAAAGTGCGTTGTGCCTTTGGGGACACCCTGCACAAAATTGCGAACCACAATTTCTACTTTCCTGATCAACATATTAAGATATTTTTTTGTAAACATTAAGAGGGACTTGCGTTTTACTGGATGTGCTGTTGACAACTTGTGGAATTGCATATGATATTTATAAAAACGATAATTCTACGTTTGACTTTTTTATTTTGCTTAATGAGCGATAGATGGCAGCACCTGCCGTCTGAATGGGAATATTAGAGATCTAGAATTTGGAAAAATTCTACAAACGAAATGCCTTTTATTTTATATAGCACAGGAACTTACTATCAATATAAACTTTGAATGAAAACATTTAGTTACATTTGAAATTATCATATCTGTCCAAAATTATCAAAATTCAATTGCAAAAAATCACTTTCAATGGGCCTTAATGTGTCCCAATATGCGAAATTTGGTTTACTAAGCAAGATTATCATAAATAGCATGAACTGACATCATTTTCCATCTGAAATGTGCATTATTTGCATTTAATCCACAAATTTTAAAGTGAAAAGTGTCGACTGCTCAAAACAGCTATCCAGCATTCTGTGACGTCACTGAGTAGGTAACACGTGACCAGACTTCCATCACCAATTACACTTGAGGTGAAATGGATGCCATGACATTGTGAAGCACCTTAGCTTACAACCGTGAAGTTATCGTGTCAAGATCACGTGGTACCTACTCGGTGACGTCACAACATGGCGGACAACAGTTTTGAGCAGACGCTGATATTTTCGTTTCTAATCGACCATTTTCGATATTAAAACGTTCGTTTATGCAAAAAAAAAGTATTGCATATACTGCATATAAAAGTACTCAACTTCGGTTTATATGCAGAAACAAACATTTCTGAAACGTATTCAGCTGGCATATTTTCCAATAATTCCTATCCCTGAATACTTAAATTTTTTTCTGATTTTATTTATTTTTTTTTTTTATTTTTTTTTTTTTTTTTGTAAAATCCTACTTACAGTGAAACTGCATGCATAGCCTGTACTCTGTTATCTCCTTTCACCATTTAACCCGTATGAAAATGCAGGTCCACCACCATTAACTGCACGCAAACTGCACCAAATCAGTATTATATCGAGTATGATAGATACCCACACTGAAAGCGTGATTGATATGGGCAAAAACTGTCTCAGCACACAATATTTCAATCGTCTAAATTATACAGAGCGTATATAATCTGCATGCGGGAAAGCCCGCACCACTTGAACGTAACACACGGAATATGTTTTAGCAAAACATCTCGAGAATTAGCATAAATTTGAAATTCAAAACATGGGGAAAATCTAGGCACTTCTAATGTGTACAGTTCAGTTAAAAGAAATGTGCTCATATGAAAGAATGACAAAGTTTCCACAAGTGCTACCCAATACTTTAGCAAAAATGTGTTAGATATGTTTGGATACATCTGATTCAAAATTATTGATGGATAATTACTATTCTAATCACAGAATTTTCATGTTGTTTCGTGTAAACTGCAAAGCAATGATTTGGACCTTTTTCAAAAAAAGATTTGTTGTAATGGAATCAATTGTTTGAACCATCCCAATGAACCATCCTAAATGTCAATTTATATTGTACAATACTAATTTAGATAATGTATATATTTTTTTGATTTCGTTATTTTTGCACATTTGACGCAGGTCATAATGCACAGTAAAAAACTCCTCTAATTTGTCTGGATCATCCAAAACTGCACAAAAACGAAAACAGAAAATAATATCTCAATAAATATAAGTAAATATGATAAGCATATACATGAACATGTACAATAATCTATTTGTCCAAAGTATTGATTCCAAATGGTTCAATCATTGTTTTTACACTAAACGACGTTAATAACTAGCCATCTTTTTAACGTTCGAATACTGTATAGTAAAAACCACAAAACCTAAGAAAATGAAATGCAAAATCAAAACAAATATTATTTTCGTGTAAAATAAAATGTCGTATGCCTTAGTATGGAAGCATTACAAATGAATGGAATTGCATTAATTTACAATACATTTCAGCAATTGTACAAATAACATTATTGCAATTATTGAAATTATTTTTTAAATATTGACAAACTGCATCCTCATATGCAAATACGATCGTATATGGTGCAACCAATACATTTTCTTGATTTTACTGCTTCCGTCAGTGCACCTTAAGTAATATTTATCAGAAGTCCTCCCCATCAGATTTCATAAATTTGCATTTTTCCCCTCATAAATTCCCCTCGCCTTATTTCAATTTCATCATTTCTACATCACGATGGGGCATTTCGATATCAGTACGAAGCTCTGGAGGTATCTTTTAGCGAAATGGTTTTGCCCTCCATTATGTCATAATCCATACACACGGGTTATAAATCAATTTGACGTGCATAATAATCTAAAGATGGATCCAGCTGCCTATTTGGGTCCACGTTGGCACAGGACAGTTTTTGGCTGATCCAACATGATCCCTAAATCTCTTCACTATAAAATGAAAATAACTGAGGAAAAAATGCACTGGCGTACAAATCCCCGCAAAAAACTGCATTTTTCCTCCCAGTTTATAAGATTCAGAGGTATAAGATTGGACGAGTCAAAAGTGATGGGTCTATACTCAAACTCACAATGCAGGAAGATGTGGCGAGTTTTTGCTTTTGTGCGAATTTATGTTTTATTTCTCTCTATCTCCTGTCCTCCACTTTTATGGATTTAGGGAATAGCGGAGCAGCCACTTAGCCCATTTCCCCGGTAAAGGGCTTAGGGCCGGATTATGCCAGGAGATGACTGGAAATAAGATGCGACACAAAGTTCATTATACAACACCAAAATATCCCTGGCGCTTTGCAAACGAAAACTGAAAAAATCTCCCAAATCATTACATGAAGTATACGCGAGCAAAATGCTAACGCAAAATGCTAACGAAAATGCAGCAGAATTTGCGAAGAACAAAAGGAAAGGTGACCCAACTCCAAAAGGTGTTTTTATGGCAACAACACTAATAAAAATACAGCAGTGACCCAAAAATTCAGTTTAGGATGTGTAAAAGTTCAGCATTTTAGATATAAAATGCAAGCTTGTTCACTGTGAGTCAAGAAGTCTTTGACAAAATATGCACTGGATGATTATTATTTGATTTACCAGCATCTCAATGTGAAGATCAAGTCCTTGATGACTTCTAAATGTGTAAGTCTCTAAATGTGTAAGTCCCTGAATGTGTAAGTCCCTTAATGTGTAGAAGAACATCTGTACCATTTTGTTCATTTTTGGGAAATCACAGTTAAAGTATTTGATAATGCATTAGGCACGATTGACATTCACTATTTGAAACAAATGCTAACTCCATATATAAACTGTATAACTTTGGCCAAATTTTTGAATTATAATAATCAATATTAGAAAATTGCAGAGGTCATAAGTAAAAATCGACAATTTTGGACAATGGCTCTTTTCCTCTTAAGATACACATATAGAATCTTAGAAAAGGTAACGAGGTATTACAGTGTACTTGAAATGTGAAGATCAAGTCCTTTATCTTTTTGTAAGATCCTGAATGTGTAAGTCCATTAATGTGTAGAAGAATACCTGTACCATTTTATTGATTATTGGGAAATGACAGTTAAAGTATTTGATAATGCATTAGGCACGATTGACATTCACTATTTTAAACAATGTAACTCCATATATGATCTGTATAACTCTGGCCATATTTTTAAATTATAACAATCAATATTGGAAAATCGTAGGTAAAAATCGACAATTTTGGACATTTGTTTTTTTTTCCTTCCAAGATACAGATATAGAATCTTGGAAAAGACAACGAAGAATTATTTAAAAAAATACTTTAAAAAGGTTTATTAATAAACAAATTTAGACATTTTCTTATGAGGGTAGATTAAGTACATCCAAATTTTGAAACTTTGTGAAACACTGAAAAATTTATACTTTGAAAACATATGCAGTGTTATATATCGAATGCATAAATCCAATATTGCAAGAATTTCTTGGACAAAATATACATGTAGTATAAGGACTAAGACCACCCACGTATAGATATGGTCAAGTATACTTAAAGTATGCACGTACACTGTACATGTATATTCGCAAAGTACATTACAAAAATGTGTGTGTGTGCACTGACTTTGCAAGGAAAAAGCAAAGTAAAAAAAGCAGAGTGTAAAAGGAAGTGGAGAACATAAGAAATCATGTTACGGTTATTGAAAAGTAGATGCTTGGCATTTGAAATCTCATTTTCCAAAAATTCTGAACATGAGGGAAAGATGAAAGGTTTCACCGCTGGATAAATTCACCAGGGGTGTTTCTAACTTGTGTCAAGAATTTTTAAACAGGAAGTCACTGAACTGAAGCCCCAGGTATGACATAATGCTCATACGTTCAAAACCTTGGGTGTTAATTCTTGGACATTTTGTGGATAACTTTCCACATCCAAATCTCAATTCTCGTCAAAGGCCAAGCTTTTTGAATTAAAAATTCCGAGCACAATTGGAGTGGGGAACATAAAATAGTAACGTAAATCAGTTGGAGCTGATGTTAGGAACAGGTATCATTCTTGTACACTGGACAAGCAGGGTTGGAATAAAGATTTTGGCACAATTGGAATGGGGACTAAACTGTAGTACTGTAAATTTGTGGTTGAAGCGATTCTTTGATTTCCCTTACACTCGAGGTTAAACTTTATTCCTGTTCTTGGTTTCTACAACTTTTTTATTTTTATTAAACTGCATTAAGTTCGAGTTTGGTTAGGCAAAACAAAAAATTTAAAACACAAACGTGTAAATTTCTGCAAATTGAACAGGTGTCATTCTTGCACAATAGACAAGCAGGGTTGGAATGAAGATATTGGTACAATTGGAGAGGGGCTAAACTGTAGTACTGTAAATTCGTGACACAATGTAATTTCCTTATACTCGAGGTTTATCTTGGTTTCTGCTCAACTTTTACTATAATTTTAACTATATTAACTTCATTATTATAACTTTTTTATTATTATCAACCCGCATAAAGTTCGAGTTTAGTTTAGCAAAAAAAAAAACAATTTAAAACACAAACATATAAATTTCTGCAAATTGAACAGGTGTCATTCTTGCACATTTGACAAGCAGGGTTGGAATAAAGATTTCAGCACAACTGGAGTGGGGACTAAACTGTTGTACTGTAAATTCGTGGCACAATGATTTTCCCTACACTCAAGCTACACTACAACTCGAGTTTGGTTTGGCCAAAAATAAATTGAAACACGAACATATACATTTCTGCAAATTGAACAGGTGTCATTCTTGCCCATTTGACAAGCAGGGTTGGAATAAAGATTTTAGCACAACTGGAGTGGGGACTAAACTGTAGTACTGTAAATTCGTGGCACAATAATTTTCCCTACACTCAAGCTACACAACAACGAGTTTGGTTTAGCCAAAAATAAAAATAAATTAAAACACAAACATATACATTTCTGCAAATTGAACAGGTGTCATTCTTCATTCTTGCACATTAGACAAGCAGGGTTGGAATGAAGATTTTGGCACAACTGGAGTGGGGGCTAAACTGTAGTACTGTAAATTGGAGTGGGGACCACACCGTAGTACCGCAAATGTTAAACCTGAGTTAAAACTGTGTCAGAGGCGCCATAAATAAGCTCCAAGTATGCCATGAAAACCGATTATACTCTGCCAAGGTTGCACATCCTCTGACTCGCATTCACCAACCGAGAATCAATTAACAGGCGATGGTGCATCCCCGCTGAGTTCAATGATGCGTGCCCGGGTCAATGTTAGACCATTGGTCATCCTCTTCCCCCCAATTGCCTCAATCTTTCAATCCTTCCAACGGATCTGGATGCAATTACCGGTGGGGAAATTCGTTTGTCTTTGGCCAACCCCTAACCCCGGCTGGAGCAGCAGCCACTTTGGACAATGTCCAATACGGCTTAAAATCGATAATAATTCCGGAGCACATTTGTGTATCAGTGGTGGGTACTCTTCTCGGATGGGTGCAAAATAACTACCTATGAACGCTACACCGAGTGATTCCATGTATGGAAAAAGCAAAAAAATCATTGATCCAAATCTAATAATACGCATTTGGATCTTTTTTGATTCCTTTTCCTTCGATTACATTTCATTGTCGAACACAGGCATTATTATTGACTGAGATAATCGATGTTTGCTTTCGATTAATTTCCAATTTTCATGGGCAAAAAGTGGCTCACAATAAGCATACTCAGGCTCAGACATATTTAAACGGAAGTGAAAGCAAAGAAAGAGCTGACAATGCTTATTTCTGTTAAAATTTGCCAACACAGACATGACAGCATTTGAAGTAATTTGTCAAATTAAGAGCTTGTCCGAGGTAAATTTCCTTTTTGTCATGTAATCAAATTTGCAAACGAATATACAGAAATAATGTGCATTGGCTAAAAAGACTACAAGAAGTTTTCGACTAGTCTGAGGTTCACTGCACAGATATTGTAAGTACGTTTTTGCAAAAAATGAGTTATCATAGTACAGCCTCTAGTTGGTGCAGGGCTTTTATGCATACACATTGTATGTCCTTTTGGTAATAAACATGCTGCATGTCCACATAGTGTGGTACTTATAACCATGTACTTATAAGTATGAGGTAACGTATAACTTCAATTTTTTTAAATTTAAATGAAACACTATTTTATATCAAACAACAAGAATCAGAGTTTCTCATTAGCTAATGATCATACTCAGCTTAGGGCAAATAGAAATATAGCAGTGATTTTACTGAAACATGGTTTTACGTGAAGAGGAACATACAGCAAATATGTTTAAACTATCGATATAGAAAATATAAGGCATTTCCAGCTAAATGAAACAATTTTGTCACACATAATATTGGATGCTTCAAATATGGTGTTTATAATAATGTTTCATTCTATTTAATTTTAATAAATTTAATTAAGGATATGATATCTTTGATAACATTGATATCTTATAATGCATATGTATGCTGCATCAGTCTGTCTAGTTATTTGTCTAGTGCAAACAACAAAATAAAGAAATAACGCCAATCTATGCTTAAATTCAGCCTGAATTCAACATAATTTCAACGCAATTTTACATAGGGATTAACTAGAAGTTACAGTACAACCAGAAAATTAAGAAAAAATATCCTCACATCTTTAATTATTTTATTAAATAAAATTATTATGTATAACAGAATGTCAATGTTAGGCTGGTTCATGACGATGGCAAGCTAGGTCCTTGACAAGCATTAATTTATCTTTGTCAAGCAGTAATACAGCTTTTAACTGTTCTAAGCCTAGTTCAAATATGTAATGGATTATTAAGGTATTCTTATTAAGTGCACTTTAATTGTGTTTGGCGATTTTCATAAGTGACAACTCACTCGAAACATTGCCCTCGTCAAGCCCAGCGAGAAATTCGTGCTCATTAAATTAAATCTGTCTCTCGTTGATATGGCACGGTTTCCATTATCAGGCCGCATGAAAATTAAATACTTTGGAAACAAATCGGTCGGTCATTTAAAACTCGCGAGTTATTAACTTTGGCTCATTTCAATTAATTTCGCACACGCCATTACGTAAATGACACCAGCAATTACAACAGCTTCGGTGATTAGTAGAAAACAAACCAACAGAGCACCAGCCTGCAATGTTTGAAGTAGGAAAAATGCACGCAATTATTTAAAAACATCACTGAAAAATGGTGGAAATCATTCAAAAATCATGCAGATAAGTTTATGAAATTCGTGAATTTATTTTGTGAATAGTTTGGTCCTTTTGCTACTCCAATAAATACCATCAAATAAATGAAAATGCTCGTACGTGGGTTGGTTTAATCCCAATGTGACCATTTTTCACACATTTACTTGGTATACTGTACACACAACTCCAAATTTATCCATGTCATGTTCATGTCTGTCATGAGGCCAAAAGCTTCAGTTTTTGTATATGTCCACATTTCGTCAGATATCATAATTTTTTTCCAGTTCTGGAATACATATCCTGATATGCTTAAATATATCCATGCTGCATAACCACCTGTCATGTTCAAAAACAAGTATTTTCAATTTCAGTTCTTACATTGACCCAAGTATGGACAAATGTAACCATATTTTGTCTGATTGGCTGTGTCAAATTTCTCCGATTCTCGAATAGAAAGTTGATATGGTCAAATATGTCCATTTACCATATATATATGGACCTGAAATATGAGTGTCATTTAACGCACCTTATATGCCTCCATTCTGATATGTCATTGCCAAACTAGTCACTATTATAGTCACCATTTCACCATTATAGTGTCCTATAATGACCTGATTTAATGTACATATATGTACATGTAGCTAAGTGTGTCCATATTTCATCTGCATATGGACCTGCACTGAAGCTGATTTGACCAAATAAATGTACATTTGCGTTGTATAGACCTGAAATATGTAATTCAATTTACCCAATATGGATAAATACATGTCCACTTTTCATCTATGGGCCTGATAGGACCAAATGTGCTTATGTTTCATCCATAGCCTTTATAGCTACGTACTGTACATTATATGGACCAGGGTAGTATGACCACATTGCATACCGTGCCTAGTAGATCCAAAATCATCATTATTGTTTCGATAGCAAACAATATACACACTGTACCACGTTTTTCACTCGCAAAACATCAAAATCATGAAATTAATGATAAATTTTCACATAATCCAACATGTGCGAATCAAAGGATGAAAATTTAATTTTGAAATTAATTGAGTGACTTCGTTTCAATTCAACCGTGTTCATTCTCAAATTACAGCTAATTACGTGATAGATGAAATAACACCTTACCATGAACTGTAGAAATCCATGCGGGCCGTAAATTTCACGAATAACTGCTGATTTTTGCCAAGTTACACCAGACGCCATTTTCCTCTGATGGCGATTTTCGTTTTGCCGTTGAAGTTCAGTTGGCCGCTAGAGGGCGCTGTCACCATGCGGCCTTGGCGTGCCATCCTAATGGCATCAAAGGGATTTTTTTGCATTTTTCTCCGCTTCGTTTGCGACTTCACAGCATTCAATTTAACGCAAATAGCACCGAAATTACACGTACAGTGCAGCTGAAAGGAAAATCAATAGGAAATAAGCGAAACGAAAAATTACGCGTGCATTTTCGTCAAATTTCCAGAAAAACAATCTTTGATTTAACTCAGTGTGAGTGAATTTTTGTCATTGATTTCCGATATGCAATTAAAAAGTGCGAGGTGGTTTTTTCATATCTTCGTCGGTAAAAGCCTATGCAAATGACATGTGAAAATCCACCGCATGAATGAGGAATACCTCAAGTTGGTTTTATCAGGAAAAATTACGCGAGGACATGTTGGAGTAAACATTGGTATATTTTTCCAAGCACAATGGCAGCATTTCAACCTTAAGAAAATAATTCCTGCTGTAGACATGCAAATTAATTTTGGAAGTAATCTAGATCTTAATTCAAGGCTATATCAAGGTGAATACCAATGACACAAATTTCCGAAATGCACTCAATGCAAAATATAAAAGAAAACAATGCAAGATTTTTTTAAACACTAGAAATTATTTTTAAACGTGGTTCTCTAATGACACTGAAAAATTAATCAGTGCAGATAAAAAACATAAGGTAAATTTCAGTTATTTTAATGGCATTTTCCCTGTCCATGACCAATAATCAAGCAACATTGCAATAATGTACATGCATATGTAATATTGTATTATGACATTATCCAAGACATTACATGTATTACATTGCATTATCCAAAACATTATTACATTACATTGCATTATCCAAAACATTATTACATTACATTATCCAAGACACACAAAAAATTGATTTAACAAGCTTTTCATGACACTTTTGCATGTAACAAATCTGTTTTTAAATTTGTTGCACAAATTATTATATAATACGCACATCAACCTGCTGTAAAAAGTGGCTTGTTGGATAGTCGAAATTAGCATGTTATGTAATTTTCCTATCATTTTTTCCTAATTACACAATTTTCCGTAATGCACTCAATGACAAAATAAAAATAGAAAACAATACTAGATGATTTGAAACAGTAGAAATTATTTTTAAACATGATTCTCTAATGACACTGAAAAGGAAATCAGGGTATGTAAAAAATAATAAAGTAAATATCAGTTATTGTAATGGTATTTTCCCTATCCATGACCAATCATGAAGCAATAATGTATGTAATATTGCATTATTACATTATCCAAGACATTATTACATTGCAGAATCCATGACACCAATAAATTGATTTAACAAGCTGTTCATGACACTTTTGCATGTAACAAATCTGTTAATAATGTGATGTACAAATTATTATACGATATGCACATCAGCCTGTTGTATAGTCGAAATCAGAATGTTACAGTATATGTAATTTTCTTATTATTTTGAAACAAATTGTACAACTTTGCTGCATAATTTGTTTCACATGCACAGGGAAAAACTCGTCGACTGTTTAGCATTACAAATTTGTCTTATTTGATTTTTTATTTATTATATTTTGAAGAAAATTAATTTCACATTTCAACAAAAATATTTCAATGTTTTTAACAGTGTACGATGATCCTCACCAGGCCTTCTATTAATGGCTTCATAAATAGATTTTCACTGGAAATAATAAATTCAGCAGATTGCTTACATTAGCCATTTTACTTTTATTTTGCCACCTCAATGGCAATCCAGGCTAAGTAGGAAGTTCCCAGCAAACAATAGTGGCCTGGCTATGTGGTTTTAACCCTTCTTCTGCCCTTTCCTTGTATTACCTTCGTTCCAGTGTCAATAATGACCAAAAACACTGCATTTTCATGCCTAATTTATTCCCCCTCAGCACCTTTCCAGTCAGAACTTGCTTAAAATTTCACGCACAATTGGAAACAGTTTGCCAAATTCGTCCCTAGACATCGCCCGAGGAGTTAAAGGTTAATTTTAAAACCAGAAATTGAGAAAACTTCCTCGCATATCCCCCAGAGTTGGTTTGTCAGGTAAACAATGGAAATTAATTTAAAGGTCCCTTGAACATAGAAGGCGAGCCCACCAACAACTAGACGTATGCATTGCCAAGTATCCGATACACATGCATTGTCCAAATGCAATTTCCCATCCGGCTTGATGATGCTGTTTAAATGCACGAACAAATTAATTACCGGCTTGTAATTAAATCGAAAAATGACCTGATTTGAAAGCCGGGGAGCGCCGCGACAAATTACAACGAAAATCTTATTAGTACATTAACCCTCTCTAATACTAGACACCTTCGAGTTGGTAATCCCTAAACGCGTATAAAATCCGCAGAAATAATCTCCTCACATTTTCGCCTTTATGAAATTTCGATACTTATTTGAAACCAGAGCTTTTTGGTCGACCACCAGGTGGCGCTGCGGTGTTCTGCAATTGGTCCAACATAGCATTTTCAATTGTTTGAAATTTAACAATTCATGACTAGTTCCGTAAACCAGCTAGTTGATCATAAAACTTAATTCGAGATGGAATCCTATTTAATGCTCATTTAAAAATTATTTTTTATCAAGGTGATTGCTTTATGTTTCAAACTTTCGTTTAAAAACACATAACTAAAATTTTTGGTTTAATTGTCATTTAGAACAATGGAAATGCGTGTATACTATAGAATTATAGCTATTTTACGTAATATAGCATAAATATGATATAATGCCAGAAAGTTAAATTTCCAGAAGTCCTCAGACTGAGAAGATATTCCCTGGCCAACCATCCCCATAATGAAAACAAATGCATTATTTATAAATTAAATTGTGAACAATACATTTCCAGATACGTGTATATCTTATTGCTAAATGTGTTTTCAGAATGAATATGCATTCAGTACACAATTTATTTTAAAATGAATTTAAAATATTTTATTCCTAAATTCAATTTTGAACTACAGTTATTTACGAAACAGTTAATTATGAAATTAATTATCGTGACACACTGGTTGATCAACCAAAACCAATGTATTCTTGTTAAGTTTTCATGAAAACTGGACCAGTTATAAACTACATCATCCAGAGATGCATGTTGTTATTGTTTTCAAAGTGCCTTGGAAAATGACCAGCGCCATCTGTGGTGCATTTCAAGTAACATGAGAAACATCGCAGGATATGCATGGCTATACAATAGCATCGAAATTAATGAGATTGCAAATGGTTGAGTTGAGAAAAGTGTCAAGTTATTTCAAGTATAACGTAAAATAAGCAAACTTTATATAAGTATGACAGTGATATAAATATGAACTTGATAATAAGCAAACTCTTCATACACGTGGCTATATGATATTAGTGAGGAAACCTGAACCAGCTTGTCTTAAATTACTGTCGTAAATCCTCTTCGTATTTCCAAGATTTTTTGTCAGCAAGTAGCTAATTAAAACCGAAACGTCTTTAAAGACTTTTTTAATCTCAATGCGGGAACTAATTAAAACAGCCCAAACGTTACATCAGGGCACTTACCAAAAAAACAAACTTGTTAATTGCACGAAAAACATGTTAATATTAACAAAGCACTATTGTGAATTTGAAAATTGCACGAAAAATATGCAATGACGTCTGACATCTGATATGCAATAGTCAACACATGTCAGGTTTACTGTAATTAAGAAAGTTGTTCACATTGTGGTTGTTGCAAAGATTGCGAAGCATCATTAGCAACAAAATATCATCAAAAGACGAAAAACGTAATAGATTGATGCAATAGAATGCAAAAATCATGCAATCAGCGCCTAAATGGACATGCAATATATGTGATTCAAACCATTGATTTGATTGCCTTTATGTTGTAGAAACAGTAGGGTGTCCGAAAAGTCTAGTACTAGTATTTAAAGTAACACTTTGGATAGTATTAGCAATTTTGCAATTTTTTAAAGGTTGTAGATACATTAGGATGTCTTTAAAGTCTAGTACTATTTAACGTAGCACTTTGGATTGTATTAGCAATTTTGCAATTTTTTAAAGGTTGTAGATACATTAGGGTGTCCGAAAAGTCTAGTGCTATTTAACGTAGCACATTGAATTGTATTAGCAATTTTGCAATTTTTAACAGTATAATTTAGCACAGCATGATGAAACAATAGGGTGTCTGAAAAGTCTCCCTTTTAACATGATTTCACACTATTTCACATGCACATTTTAGAAATTTTGAATTTTTTTTTAATATAGTCAAATTTTATCTAATATAGCAAAGTCACTTTAGCACAAGATAATGAAGACCAAGAGGTCATTCATAATAAAAAAATGCCCATTAAAAGGCTGGGTCAAGAATGTTTTCCACTTAAAATCACCCACACATTTTGCAAATGTGAAACGGTTTCAGGAATAATTCTGGCGCTGCATTTCGTCGCCATTCCACTGTTAATGTAAGTGGGGTCCATATTTATAACTTAATTGATTTATGAATTAATCCCGATCTGACGTGCCTATAAATATCCGCTGCTAAGCCCGCAAGCCGGCAAAAAAGCAATTTAGAAATGCAACGGCACAGTGTTATTCCGCATATTAAAAAGCCTGCTGGAGGAAATTTCCCTTCATCCACATCCGAACAAAAAAATTTAGCCAATTATTAAGAAATGTCATAATTCTCCAGCGATCGCTAAAGTCGGATTTAATGGCACGAAAGAAATAAAATTCGGCTGGGATCTCATAAACCCCTGAAAAAAACGCTGTTGCCACATCTCAATATTTGAAAATGTACTTGAGTGACTGAAATATCAACTCACAAGGACAAACAATAAGACGAAAAAATTTACTTGGACTTCTTCGAATCATTTAGCCCAATTAGCGGACACCCACACAGAATCGTAAGGTCAATGTTAACATGTTTACAGCATCAATTAAACGTAATTAATACAGTTTTTGCTGAGACCATTTCTAAGTAAATGTATTTGGGACAAACTAAATTATACCAGTCTTTCACATATTGCCAGATGGATTTAAACTAAACATTTTGCTCATTATAATTATGACACAGATGATGACATAAACGTATCCATATCATAATATCATGCAACAATATCAAATCTTACACAACTACGTTAATTAACAACCAAAGTGTTTATATCAAAAACATGCTAAACTCTCGAATGTAAATTATAGTAGGAAATCTGCATGTATAGGAAATATGCTATTTTTGAAAACTCAATTTACATTTATGTGTTTTATTAATTTTCGTATGATAAAGTTCAGGTATCATGTGATCATCTTAGGGCAAAAAAAATTTATATTTAAACTTTACTCTTTAATCGAGTTCATGCAGTATATGGTATAATGTATTGTAGAAAATTGGAATTAAAGGATTGTTCTACATATTATTAAAAAAATAAACTTGATAAGAAACAATATGGCTTTCCCTCACAACAACTAGGTTTGCAGTGATTGCCTGGTGGTAAGGGGCAGCAAAATGTAAATTGTATTTTATGTTAGTTTAGGGTTGGTTAGATTGGGAAAAGGATAGGTTAGGTCTAAAAACATAAAAAGGTAAAATTCTAGTATTCATAAAAAAGTAAAATTCTAGTATACTATAAGTAGGGGCACATTGACAAGTAACGATGCTAATGTTCCAACGAAAATGTTTCAACAAAAATTTCACTCAAGTCGATATTGTTTACTATTATTATTTATAACGCACTATATAGTATGTCTTCATTTGGGGGGGTCTAGTACAACCATTTTCTGCTGATCTAATACTTGAACGTCCCCTAATTAAATAAAACATTTACGGACACCTGTCCCACATAATGAGCGGGTATATTGCAAATTAAATTCGAAAATAATTGAAGTCATAAAAATAGATTTTTGTACTTAAGACAGTAATTAGCATTACATTTATAAGAAAATATTTTTAATTATAACATGAAATCTATTTTTTGAATACCACATTTTATCTGGGATATTTTCATGATACCTAAACGTATTTTATTTCAAACATTATTTGGATTTAACATCAAACATATGTATAAATAATTCTTTATATTCCTAATTACATATTTGTAAATAATTCTTTATATTCCTAATTACATTCTTTTAAATAATAAAATTATATTATTATAATCCCAATGTCAGTGTATTGCCAAACGCACGTCAGTGAATAAAATATATATGTCAGAATATAATTGAAAATGCGGCTAGAAATATAATTTCAGACATATTAATATAAATACCAAAAGTCCTAATTCATGAATTTTTCAGACGCATTTTCGGAGCTACTTTCAGTGCATTTTTAGCAAATTTATTTTTTATATTTTCAAACTTTTTATATTTTTATACTCCCCACATCATGTGGGGTAAACCGAAACCATGTTATGTTGTTGCTGATGTACCCATGTGTGCAATTGTAGACCAGGTCATATACTTGCATCGTACATTGCAATCTTTAAACTCACAATACAATAATAATTCTGCATCGCCATCAGAAGGGAAGCATTTTATTGTCTTATTCCCAAGAATCATTACTGGCTCATTTCTGTCCAAACAAGCGAAATAATCTTAAAATTTCCGAGCCTAATCCTGGCGCAGAAATTTATTTTCCTGAGGAATTCATTATCCCGAAGAAGTCGCGCTAAAAATCACACGCGTCACTACATCAAATGGATATTTTATGTGTCTGGAGGAAAAAAGTCGTATTTCCGAAGGATTAAAGTCAAATAATGCGTACTGACGTGGCAGATGGAAGACCCGAAAAAATGGCGCATTGTACACGTCATAATTAAACACGAAACGATATTGCACAATAAAAGGAAAAATAAATTTAACGGGTCATTAATGCCGAGATTTGCTAGCTTTACAACTTTGTAAGACCTGCAAGTATGGCGTTTTGCGGCTTCGGATTTAATGACATAAGCCTATTCACTCGTGTGAAAATAAATTTGGGAATTGCTTTGCTCAAGAGGAGAATGGAGATTACAGTTCGGGTGACATTAAACGCCTCGTCATGATTGTTTTCTTCTCGGAAATAAGGCTTTATGCGCAAAAGGACGCGAATAATGGCCAAATTTAATTATGAAATTTCCAGCCTCCATCGCTCGACCATGACCAGTACAAAAGACTGCGAAATTAGCAAATCTTGATTTGCAATGAAAGTGCTGTTGCACATTGAAGAAATTGCGACAAAACAGACGAAATGACCAAGAATCAGACTATCGATGACCTATAATACGGGCGCCAATATGATTTGAGCATGCTATAACTCTACAGGGTGCGGTAAAAGTCTGGACAGCAGTGTGGCCTATGGCTAATCTTCGCGGTTAATCGATCAATATCGTCTTAACTATTTACGATAGACAACCATTTCCAATTTGAAACTTGTAGAGGAGGTCGAAACGAATCATTGTATCCTGATTTGGAATTTGTACACACATTACAGTGAATTTATTTAAATTTTTTCTATCTTAAATGACCTGAGATGGTCAGGTAGGCTGTTGTTGCCAACATTGTTTTCACGATGGAAGAAATTGCTGCAAAATAGACGAAATGACCAAGAAATCAGACTATCGATGACCTATAATACGGGCGCCATTATGATTTGATCATGCCCTAACTCTACAGGGTGCGGTAAAAGTCTGGACAGCAGTGTGGCCTATGGCTAATCTTCGCGGTTAATCGATCAATATCTTCTTAACCGTTTACGATAGACAACCAGGTCCAATTTAAAACGTGTTGAGCAGATCGAGACAAATCATAAAATCCTGATTTGGAATTTGTACACACATTACAGCGAATTTATTTCAATTTTTTCTACCTTGTGTGACCTGAGCTGGTCAGTAGGCTCTTGTTGCCACATTGAAGAAATTGCGAAAAAATAGACGAAATGACCAAGAATCAGACTATCGATGACCTATAATACGGACGCCAATATGATTTGAGCATGCTATAACTCTACAGGGTGCTGGAAAAGTCTGGGACTGCAGTGTGGCATATGGCTTCTCTTCGCGGTTAATCGATCAATATCTTCTTAACCGGTTATGATAGACAGCCATTTCCAATTTGTAACTTGTAGAGGAGGTCGAGTCAAATCATATAATCCTGATTTGGGATTTGTACACACTTAACTGTAAAATTACTTTGATTTTTTCTAACTTGTATTGCTGCACAGCTACCTGAGTTGCTCAGTTTTGCCCAAGGGCAATCCTGTCAATGTATATCTTTGACCATGAACTAACTAATTCAACACTCTGACATGAATAACAAGCATACATAGAGCACAGCAACATATTCCTTCATTTTTATGCAAATACTCTTCGAAAGCTGCATCAAAAATGGCATTGCTTAAATACAGTGTTATAGCACAACGTTTCCAAAAGAAATAACATTTTAAGCGTTCAACATTTTTGAATTCGATTAGAATGTGGGATATTTAAGATACTTAGATGAAGATATGTTGATGATATTAAGATACTGATTTATTAAAATGAAATATTATTAAGATAATGTTGAGATGTTAAGAAACTGGGATAAGCATGTTATGATCAAAAATGTTAATTAAATGGTGCATGCAGTCATGGACCTTCCCCGAATATAAAATTTCCCTCCAATCAATACGCTAACAGCAAAACATGACTAATTGATCAAAAATACTTATTATTAGAACCTTACTTTCCACTAATTAACATGGCATCTAGCTTTTAATGAGTGCTGAAGATTTTAATGACATCAAAGAAAGAAGCCTGACAAGGGGTGAATGAGCTCTGGGTTTGTCTTTGTGCATCTTTTAGAGCAGATAATGAATTTCTTGAAAGACATCTCATATCAGACACATAACAGACCCATGATGCAATACGAGCATTATGCAAAATCCTCAGAAGCACTTGCACAATTGCACTGCAAGACAATGCATTTTCGGTGCAAAATAAGCCCAAATTTCAGTCGTTTAATTTGCAACAATGATGACCACTGGATGGACAATGAGCTCAAACAAACCTGGCTAGACAAGTTTTGTTACCCATAAGAGACAGAGCTGGGAAATTGGAAAATTTTCTCTAAAATAAAATGCATACAAATGCTCGTTTTCCATTCGCTCGTTTCCTTCTACCTTATTTTTTTTTGCTTTATAAGGATGCTTTTCCCAGGACAAAAAATGACATGTAAATATTGTTGGAAGCCATTTCGTGTATCCGTATAATACAAACTCGTAAAGCTTTTACTCGAATTGTCCGACGGTAAATGGATGCGTCGTGCATTTATAGAAATACACGATATTCAAAGTGACGAATGGCTGATGGATATTTGCTGTTTATATGGCGTTTTTAACAACGGAGATAAAAATAGATGCACGCAGGAAGATTATAGTTGATGCCGACAATAAAAACGCATCCTTTCATGTGCATATTTTGAGAGAAAACCCTTCGAATCAGATTATGACTATATGACTGTATTTCTTGGCTCAAACGCAAAATTTGTCGATACAGGGTGACATCAAAGTCGAAACTACCATTTGGGAATATTCGATAATTTCAGCATAATTTTGCCAGTTGAATTTATTTGATATGACTTTGCCGCGGGATTTTATAATACAAAAAATAATGTTTTCAAATATATGCTAAGTTATGGCATTTTAGTAAAGTGATAATTTGAAGAATAAGTTTTGTTTTTATTTGGTTTTAAACAGTTATTGCAGGTATGACAGGGTGATATGGTGAAATGGAAAAACAATTTTGAGAATGGACATGAATTTTCTGAATGTGCAATTTTATTAACTAATAACATTCTTGCCTCAAGACAGTTTAATTAGATTTTCAATTGCAGAAAGGTTTGTTTGTTTGCAGAATTTGGTTATATGGAAATTATTTAATAACGTTATCAATGCAATATGATATTTCAGGATAATTTGATTTTAAACTGATGGTTTTATTATAACGTCGTTTTATAATGTTGGTTACATATTACAAAAAAATAATTAAAATTTGAACAAATTTTTCACAAGATATTTTCTGTGAGAGCCAATCCTGCTATTATAACAAAATACTTTAAAACATGTTTGTAAAGTGAATAACATTTGAGAATATTCGATAATTTCAGCATAATTTTTCCACTTCAACTGATTTGATATGACTGTGACACAGGATATTGTAATGCAAAAAAATAATGTTTTACAATATATGTAGAGTCATGGCATTTTAGTAAAGTCATAAACCGAAGAATAAGTTTTATTTTTATTTGGTTTTTAACCAGTTATGGCAGGTATGACAGGGGGGATAAGGTGAAATGGCAAACCAATTTTGAAAGTTTACAAGAATTTTAATAACTAATAACATTCTTGTCTCAATACAGTTTAATTAGATTTTCAATTGCAGATATGTTTGTTTGTTTAAACAAACTTTGTAAACGCTGCCATTTCAATTGCAGAAAGGTTTGTTTGTTTGCAGAATTTGGTTATATGGAAAAGTGATCTTAACATATGGGGATTTGAGATATCTTAACAACGTTATCAACGCAATATGATATTTCAGTATAATTTGATTTTACACTGATGGTTTTATTATAACGTCGTTTTATAATGTTAGTTACATATTACAAAAATAATTAAAATTTTAACAAATTTTAACAAGATATTTTCTTTGTAAGCCAGACCTGCTGTTATAGCAAAATACTTAAAAACATGTTTGCAATTAAGTGAGTAACAAGAGTGCATATCATGAAAAATCACATTTCGATGTGACCAACTGACATAGCTTCTGATTTTACAAAACCTGAGAGCAAAAACATTCAAAATAGGAGGCACATTTATTAACATTTCCACCTCCACTATCTGACCATTGCCTGGCGAATCAATATAACCACGCAATTATTTTTATTTGTCTGCTCGTTTGCATATTTTTGAGACGTCTGGACCATGAATTTGGTGAAATTACATTCTGAGGAACATTCCTGCTTAGAATAATGATGACAGCAACTGTCTATAGGCAACACCGGTGCATATTTATTGTGTTTATATTAACTTCACGAAAACGAATGTGTGTAATCCTCTCCCGAATGGGCTCTTGGATTAAACGCTGATAATGTAATCGATTCATGACATATCATTCGATAACAACACAAGCACTTTGAAAACTGCACAACATGTGACTACAGTTAAAATTCAAGTAATCACTTGATCCGTTTAAAACGTTATTTAAGTTAGTTACTATCAGAGGCGTGACCTATCATATGCAGAGGCCTCTTAAAATTTACACGCAAAACGAAATTACTGAAATACACGAAAAGCACATTTGTTTACCACAACCTGTTCGTTTTAATTATCATCAAAGTGCGACATATCAACTCGTTGCATATGATAGAAAGTTAACTTAAATAGCAAACATAGACATGCAACAACGCCGCTGACAGAAGTAATCACAATAAACAACGTTTATCACAAATAAAACAAGACAGTAACATTGTTTACTGTTTAACATGTTTTAGAACAATGTATAGTAGTGGAAAATGCAAAAAACTGATTGTAACTTGATATTTATTTCAAATACAACTGTGTGGATTATTGATAAATTTTATGTTGACTAATAAGCAGCTACATGTAAGCAGAAATGCATTTTTAAATGTAAACAGAAATGTATTTTTAAATGTAAACAGAAATGTATTTTTAAATGTAAACAGAAGTGCATTTTTACATGTAAATAGAAATGCATTTTTAAATGTAAACAGAAACGCATTTTTACATGTAAATAGAAATGCATTTTTACACGTAAACAGAAATGAATTTTTAAATGTAAACAGAAATGCATTTTTAAATGTAAACAGAAATGCATTTTTAAATGTAAAAAGAAACGCATTTTTACACGTAAACAGAAATGCATTTTTAAATGTAAACAGAAATGCGTCTTAAAATGCACTGACAAGTGCATTGTGCAATACATTTAGCAATACAGATTTATGAAATTCTAAATGTAGAAATCATGTGGTCATGTTAACACAATATGCACCCACAATATATTCTACAATATCAACAGAATACATTATAAACTATATTTCGCAAAGCATTTCCCAATATGAGCAATTTATGTATGAAATGCATTTCCAAATGCATTATGAAAAGCTCAACAAACACATTTTGCAATGCATTTTATAATTCATTATAAAATGCATTTATGTCTCAATCTACATAAATTTTGAAATAAATTTCAAAATGCATTTTCTATAATGCATTTCTTGCATTCACTGCAATCATGCATTCACTGACATATTCCTTCTCATGTTTTCAGCTAATTTGCTTGTGAAACTTTCCCTATTGCAAAATACAATATAGATATTTCCCTGACTATTTCTTCCAAACGTGTTGAGAATTCCAGCTTTTCCAGACGCCTGACATGTTCCTCCTCATGTTCTCAGCTTGACTTGTTTGATGTTCGATGAAATTCGGAAACATTTTCTATTTCAATCGTCTAGGGATGACTGCTTTTGCATACTTTTCAGCATCGGAATGCAGCAAAACCGTTCGCACAAATGAAGGGTCTGTTATGTCCACAGAATAGTAGCAGACTGGATAGGGAAAAATCCATAGCAGTCACGGCTGACATATTTGCTAGTCAGGTTCTTGCGACAAGATGCTTTTGAAACACGCTAGGCTGCGCTCGGTGAAAGGGGTCAAAGGTGACTGCAAAAGAAACCCCCTAAAAGGCCCTTTTCTCCATTCAAGCATATTTTTTCAGTTGCGTACAATGCGTTTAGGGCGTTTTTGTTCCCATCGTGCCTGCGGACACCACGCACAATACTGCATTGAAAAAAACGACAAAGTAGACAAAGTAGCGAAGGCATCCAGCAACATACATCATGGTATTTCATCGATATGACACCGTCGACAGGGGAATTCCCACCCCCAGAACAGCCTGACCAGTCGAAGATATCTGAGAAATCAATATGGCTGACAGTCATTTTTTCATTTCGCTGATTTTTTCCCCACTTCGAGTGAAAACCATTTTTTACTTATAATGGATATGCTTCAGAGATTCGGTTCATAGTGAAAAAAACGCCAGAAAAAGCTAAATAATCTGTAAGATTTCAACATGGCCCATGAAAGACAACCAGAAGGTGAATAATGGGTACAAGCTCAAATTATTCGAGCCTTACTGTAAACATGAATATGCAGCCTGTGATGTGAAATATTGCGTTATTAAAGCCAACGTTTGAAAAATATATTTATTTAGCTTTTTTCAACGTGCTGGCAAACGATAACGGATACCCATATGGAAAAGAAATGTATTTTGAAATGCATAGCTAGAAATACATTTTAAAATGCATAGCAAGAAATGCATTTGGAAATACATTGGAATATACCCTTGGATTGGCACTAAAAGATGTATTGTATTATGCATTTCGTATTGCAAATGTATGCAAATGTATTGCAATATATATTGCAAAACACATGGGTAAATACATTGAAATATGTATTTAACAATACATATCACCATATATTTCACTATACATTGCAAAAACGTCACAATTCACACTGCAGTTATGCAAATTTTGCGTAAAAATATTATTTTTACACAAAATTCACTGCTCAATTCATCATTGACGAGTTACCTTAGTGAGGTCCATTTTGTGGCATTATTTAAAATGTTATCTCAATTAAAGCTGAAATACATTAAAATATAGCTCACCATTACAATATATTTCGAAATATATTAAAAATGCATTATACAGTTTGGCGTATACATTTCCAAATGCATTTAAAATATATTTCCTTAATTGAAATACATTTCAAAATGCATTTCAAATACATTTTGCAAATTAAAATACATTGCGCAACGCATTTTAAAATGCATTTTCTTTGGATATGGGTAGGGGGCGCCACTGTCGTGATAACCAGGTTATAATTGCACACAATCAATTGGCATCAAAATAAATTGATCTGAATGTAAGCGATCACGCCATATCGATTTATGGCGGTATAATTTGTTTGCTGTCTAGCTGTGTATAATTTTTGATTAGAAGCAAAAAATCGACCTTTTTTAGGCTAATATTTCCTGCATTTGAGCGCAGCCAATTAGAAAATAAGGTCGTCAGATTGATCATAAACGACGTTTGATATCGATAAGACGATTTTTTTGCCTGACTGAACGAGCAGTATTAACTTAATTAAATCGAGATCACATATTATTCTGATATTTTCCAAAAAAGCCAAAACTTATTTGGCTTCTAATTAGAAGCGTGCATGGCAATATAACCAGTTTGATCTCCGAAATATAATCAGTTTGATCACCGAATAATTGGTCTAGTTCTGTACAGGGTTCCCATGAAATTCAGTTTTCAACTTCCCTGACTTTTCCAGGTTTTAAAAAAAATTCACTGACCATTACAAATTCGAAAATATGACATTAGCCACCGTTATAAGTGCTTTATTTAGTTTAAAGTTTATAAGTAGTACACACATTTCAATAAAGCACCAGCAATAAAGTACATTTTAATAAAAAAATCTTTAATTTGTGCTTTTGTGCTTTAATTGTGCAAAAATTTACAATTTCATTATTGATCTCTTCCAAAATTGCTTCATTTGATAATTTGAGTTTCTTGACTGCTGTGTCAAGAGATTTATTAAATTTCCCTGACTATTTATCTTGCATTCATCTTTGCAGAAACATTTCATTTTGCTGAAACATCGGTGGCATTGTCATTCGTTGCTGCAACTTTGACGCATTTTGCAATTTTGGTCAGATATGATAATTTCAAATGAATCTAAATGTTCTAATTCAAAGTTTACATTGATAATAAGTTCCTGCGCTATATAAAATGAAAAGACATTTCGTTTTTAGAATTTTTCCAGATATTCTTTATTCTGCCAACGACAGTAAATCTCAGACAGCAGGTGCTGCCATCTACCGTCCATAAAGCAAAATAAAAAGTCAACCATAGAATTATCGTCTTTATTAACATCACATACATTTCATTAAGTTGTCAAAGAGCACATCCCATAAAACGCAAGTCGTTGTTAATGTTTACAAAAAAATTGTTTTATATGTTGATCAGGAAAGGAGAAATTGCATTTGGTAATTTTATGCAGGGTGTCCCTAAAGTCACAACGCACTTTCAATGGGCCTTAAATTAAATTGACTTGGCACAGACACCTTTAGGTCTAGCTGACTGCGTGACGTCATCGCAGCAATTTTTCAATTTTGTCCTGTTCAAGGCGCCAAACGCCATGTACCATGGCGTCTGTTGCTCTACGTGGTCAAGATAAAAGTCCAGCGATGGGTCAGAAGCAGGATTTATGGGTGCAATTGATGCGGATATGGCACGCAGAGTACAATGGCGCCAAAATGGGGATTATGATTGGCTGCGAAACGTTCGCCTAATGACGTGATGCATTTGAGAGGTGCTGAAAAGGAGATTCGAGATGAAAAATGGCAAAACGAGCACAGCTGATGGTGGAAGGGTCAAGAGTGACCGAGCCCGATGACATTGAGGGTGATGGAGCCAGACGAAACATCCAGAAGTGGTTCAGTGTGGTAGATTCTGAAGTAGAGCCTCGATTATCCGAACTAGTTATTCTCAGCGGTTGTCCGGATAATCGAATTGCATTTAAAGAACACTTATTTTTGCATGAATGTATGTAAATATCAACGAAAAGGGAAAACACTGTAGTATGTACTTTTATGCATGCAACAACGGCAGAAACAATGTTTAAAACAATGCATGTTAAGGCCCATCGAAAGTGCGTTGTGACTTTCGGGACACCCTGCATACAATCACCAAATACAATTTCTCATTTCCTGATCAACATATTAAAATATTTTTTTGTAAACATTAACAAAGCCTTGCGTTTTTTGGGATGTGCTCTTGCCAACTTGTGGAAATGCATATGATATTAATAAAAACGATAATTCTATGTTTGACCTTTTATTTCGCTTTACGGCCGATAGGCGGCAGCACCTGCCGCCCGAATGGGAATATAAGAAATTTACTGTCGTTGGCGAAATAAAGAATATCTGGAAAAAATCGAAAAACCAAATGTCTTGTAATTTCATATGGCACAGGAACTTACTATGAATATAAATTTTGAATTAAAACATTCAGTTTCATTTGCAATTATCATATCTGTCCAAAATTATTAAAATTCAATTGCATAAAATCCCTTTCAACGAACCTTAAACAATGTGTTGCAATGGACATTATTTTCGAATATTGAATGGTCAGCGATTTTTCAACCTGGAAAAGTCAAGGAAGTTGAAAATTTAATTTCTGGAGAACTACTTTTTTTATAACACGTCCGGATAATCGATTGCACAGATGATTGATGTCCGGATAATCGAGATCCGGGATAGTTAGATAGTTTTCGATATTTTTGGCAGTAGCCAAGGTCATAATTTTAATTTGTTGAGCAAAAATAGAGAAAAAGCCTTATTTTGTTATATTCACAACAATTACATACCAATTTTAATGAAAGGATTATGTTAAACATGGCAGATATTGAAGTCATTTGCATCCTCTGTAAACCATGCATTCCAATACGAGCAATGTATCATATAATTCTCAGTATTTGATTATTTTGTTCACCATTGTGTATATATGGCAATTTCCAAAACATATCAATAGTGTTTTTATATTTACGCAAGTGATAACGTTTGTCTTAGCTTACACAACTTGCGCGACTTTAATCACACTGCGAATTAGGCTAATTGAGGAAATAATAAATGGGCAATTCATCAAAAAGTATTTCACGTATCCAAGCAATAAACTATTAATAATGTTCAACAGGCGTGTTCACGTCTTCTTTATTAATTTGCCTGTTAAATATTAATTAATCATTACAGAAATTAATCAGCTTGACTGAATCAGGCTATCTTTCATCCACTGTTAATATGGGATAGTTTTCTAAACGGTTGTTTAAGATTTCCTAATTAATCAGTCGATAATTAATCATTATCGTCTAGTAGTTGTTGGAAATGCAAATCTATCACTGCAGTATTCGGATTTTTAATGCAGATAAAATGTGACTTCAACTTTATTTTGAAATAGCATTTCAATCATGTAATTTAGAGTAAATGAAGATGCAATTCAACGCATTTTTAAAAAAAAAATATTTCAGAATATGTCCAAATATATTCTGTAAGGATGCTTTTAAGAATACAAGTTTGGCGGGCAGGTTGGTCGGGCCCGCTCAATATTGAAGGAGAATACGACAAGGTTTTGGAAGTTTGAGAATACTTTTATTAACATCGAGAAACGCGTTTGGTACAACTCCTTTTAAATCTGAAAATCGATACAGAACAAGAATGGACGATATGCGGCAGTACGGTCGAGGATCCTGTTGACCGGCGGACGTTGGAGCGTCGATGGACGGCTCCAGATGTGTCGTCGCCGGGGACTCCCT